>VDFB02328475.1:0-28644 GCA_007258455.2 Sequoia sempervirens
TTTGTTTAACTTTTACTTGCTATGCAAAATTGCTGCGCCATTGTTGCCAACAGCTTTGAAAGCGGATATTTGTTCACTCTTGGATGAGAGTTCGTTGGTTGATCGTAATTGTGCATGATTTCGTGCCTTTGCTTTCCCAACCTTTGTAATTCATTGATAAAGCTTTGAAGGAGAATATCAGAAGGCGCTTGCATTTTGGTCAATCTTTTTAAGTTGTGTTCACGTCTTGTATCTAATAGCTCGTTGTTTCATTTCCCTCCTCGGATAGGAGTCCCTCCTCCTTGGATATTTGTTATTAACAAGTTATCGTTCATTGTTGTTTAATGTATTGACTTCCAAGCTACACTTCAGATAGGAGTCCCTCCTCCTTAGCAAGCTCGCTGGCCAAGGCATCGTAAAATTGTTGTTTCTTGTAAACTATTTCCTAGTCCATATCTCGGATAGGAGTCCCTCTGTAATGTCCCCAATTTTTGCAAGCATCAGAGTTCCGGGGATTTAACCTATTCCTAGCCCTCGTAGGCTAATATGTCTGGTTAGAGGGTCTTGTTGAAGCTTGGCTTGGCTTCGGATTTGTCAGAATTTACCAGTTGGCTTTTGTTCGGGGTCATTCGGACATCATTTGCCTGACTTGCTATTTTTAGTAAGTAAGGTCATTCAGCGGAGCACCCCTGCTATTTTTAGCAGTATGGTTTGGTCATGAGCAGAATCAATCACTTCTTCACCAGCTTCAGACGGTTCGTGAATCGGACATATTTTGAGGGAGATATTAATATTTTAATTGTCAAATTAAATATTAATTATCTGGAGCTTATATTATAAAGTTATAATATTATTAAATATTATAACTAAAGTGATTGTTGAAGAAATTCGACCATCATTGAAGGGCCACTTTTTAATTATAATTTATAATTAAAGTCGTTGAGACTTGGAAATATTAAAGTTAAAATTAGTTTATTTAAATGATGCCTTTTGAGGAAAAAGTCGACCCTCTTGAGAATATAAGTATTTTTCATTGTGACAAAAGTTCATTATGTTATGAATTCAATTTTTGATCAAGTATTCTTCAGAGAACGAAGCCAAGGGTTTCAGTTGTCTTTTTGGCATTGGAGAACGAGCCATCTTCAGTGTTGCAGTTCAGAGGCTGTGAAATACCAGCTGATCTATTGCTTTCAGAGAGATATCTTCATCCAGAAGTTATCACAGAGCTTCACAGTTAAAAATATATTCAGGGTTTTCAGTGTGGGATTCATCCAGCAGATATTCTCCAGTTAATGCGCCTATTTCCGGAGATCTGGACACTCCTTTCAAGGGTTTTACAATCTGCTGCAAATACCAGGTTTTTACATCAATAATATTGTTGCTTTTTAAGTTGCATGTCATCAGATCTTATTGTAACCGTTCTAGAAGATTAATAAATAGTCTGGCATCAGGAGATTCAGTAGATTCTATCATTTCCAGAGTTGTATTATTTTATTTAAATTTATATGCAATTTCTCTCAAAATCGCACTTCAATGGTTTATTCAATAAAAACGTTCAAAAATTAGCAAAACAGACAGTTACAGAAAAACAGGGAGAACAGGGGTTTCTACACCCTCCTCCTTGGCAGGTCTTAGATCTAGTTTACCGTAAAGAGTGTTTGCTTGTACCAACCTTATCCCGGTGTATACCCGAGAGTTCAGAGCCTCGGTCATATTCTCAGGAGACGACGAATTCAGGTGATCCAACCAACCCATTCCCGCTAACCCATTCCCGCTCCTTTACCCTCATGCTCTGTTTACCTTGAAGGTATTGGATAGATAGAAGCTAGAATAGTCGTAGTTAAGATCTGCAGAAACCAAAGAAAAAACTTAGCTACGGCGCATTGTGTTTGTGCTCCCTTGTGTCCTACCGCTGAAGCATAAAGAGATAGGAACTTTAGTTTACATTTCCCTTCCTTACGCATTGCTCTCAGCAGAGAGGGACTTCTCCTCTTTAAATAACGAAGAAGTGTTGCAAAATATTTGAAATAGCTGAACGTTTACAATCAGCACTCCAGAGGTGCTAATTTAAACGCCAACACATCTTTATATAGTTATGTTAGTATGTTAAGTCTCTCTGTCACAACTTACAAGGAAAATGCAACAACACATTCATGATATAAATAAGTATAGCCAAGGCATGTTGATCACAGGAACAATGTTATAGGACATGAAAATGTCAGACAAATCAAAGCTTTTGTTGACACCAAAATTGGTGGAAATTTTTTCCCCTTCTAGTTGGTATACAAGATCATTTATTTAAGCAAGTGAATGCTTTCCAAGATAATACTGTTGTGGTCTTTGTAATGGATGCAATGGTGTTCTTTTTCTTTTATTGAAACTAGGAGAATCAGTTTGGCACAAGGAGAGGTGGCAGATTGAATCTTTCTTTCTTTTGTCAATCGTTTGAGTTGTTTCAATGGCACTACACTTTCTAATATCTATGGTTGTTGTTGGTTGCACACATTGCCTAGGCTGCTTGGGGAGTTGGGATCCTAAATTAAGCCAATAGAGTGTGAAATAATCTTTATAAATGAGAGACCCTTAGGTTTTTCAAAGGCATTGTAATAAGCATTTAAAATTATGATCCCATTGCTGTAGACAGGACTGAACTCGTTTTTTATGTTGGACAAGACAAAAGGAAAATCTGCTGGTAGTTTTGGCTACTTTAACTGTTATGTTTTCAGAGATAAGGGTGTTTATCCAGAAAGATTTGAATACATAGGTCTTTGGCTTTGTGTCCTTTCTAGGTGTTGTGGTAGCTATCATGAATTGCATGTCTGTCTTTCTGGTAAGGTTTGCCAAAGAGATCATAACAATCCATGGTCTTCACTTTGCATTGCACTCGGTAGATGAATGATAGAAAATTAATGTAAATATTTTTTTCAAAATGTGGGTTGACCATTGTTCTTCATTCCTATAATGTTGTAGGGTTAGGGGTATCTTTGTGTGGTGTAGCTTTGTAAAAGGTGGCCATGGTATGGACTTGAGAGGCATCAAAAGGAAAAGAGGTGAGGACAACAAAAAGGAAAGGCATTTGCAGCGGAAAGACATTGGAGAAGGCTTTGTTAACACTTAGGAGAAGAGTAGAGACATCACAGTTAAAGGATTGTCCCCCTTGCTCTAGAACTTACTGTTGGGGGTTTGTTCTCGGAGGTTCAAACCCCATGCCTCAACCATTTAGATTTTTATGACATCCCTTGGGTGGAACCTATTGTTTTTTGCCAATTCTACTTGAAGGATTATAACAAAGAAAACAATAAAGTATAGACAAAACAATCCATAACAGCAAGTCAGAAAGATATTTTATTCCTTAATAAGCATTTACAAAATGTTCAAGATATCAATGTTTGCGGACCTTGATCATGTGTACAATTATAAGATTACTAGGATGGCCGATGGTTGTTGGGAACTACCTGTTGTGACCTAACTCACACCTCGCCCCATTGCAGATGGGGACCCTTGTCGTTTGCTTTTAGGGTTTTGCTTTCGCTTGCTTTCGTTTTGTCTGCTCTTCGTTTGGGGTTTTTTTTTAGCTTCAATTTTGAACGGTCACCCGAGTCGAGTCAGTGAAATTGAGTCTGGATCAATGTATAAACGTCACCATGGTGCTTAGAAGGCCTGGGAGACGAAGATCGACTGTCATTTCGGTCGATTCTGACACTTCCATATTTTTAGGGTTTCTCACCCCGGGCCCCTATTTTTTAGGACCTATTTTTTTGGCACTTTTGGGCAATTCTGGGATCCCTATTTTTTAGGGTCTATTTTTAGAAAGTTGCTATTTTTGGAAAATTTCTACTTTTAGAAAGTTTCTATTTTTAGAAGGGCCACGAGTTTCAAAAACGCCTCAGAAGTTCGAAACGAGCAACGAAACTCTCAGAAAATCGATTCGAAGATTTTTTGAAATTTTGGTAAAAATCTGGAAAAATCACAAAAAAGTTCAAAAACCTGGAAAATTCATTCGAAAATGGTGAGAAATTCTGGAAAATCACTGAGAGAAATCTGGTAAAAGCACTAAAATGGTTGAAGATTTGATGAAATTCATCAAAAAAATCTGAACATTCATGAAGAAATCTGCAGGGAAGTTCACGAAGTTCATGGAGTGTCTGGAAATTGTGAAGAAATCTGGAAATTCATGGAAAATCTGAGCACAGTCATGGAGAAAACTGGAAATGGATGATAAGAAGCTTCAGCCAACTGGTCAATGGCATGAAAATCTGGGCAATGGCAATGAAGTTTGTCAAGTCCGCCTCTGTCAAAGATGTAAATGGCATGAAAATCTGGGCAATGGCACAAAAATCTGAGCAATGGACATACAAACCATGAAGTCCGCCCTTGGAAATGTCTAAGTTAGAGTGGCAATGGACAGTTAGATGCTGAAGTCCGCCCATGGAGAATGAAGGAAATGTCTAAGAAAATCTGGCAAATGTCTAAGGCAAATGGTGAATGGTCAGGACCAAGCCAAAGTCCGCCCTTGACATGGCCATCCAAATGCCAAAGTCCGCCCCAGCCAAGAGTGAAATGGCAACAGATGTAATGAAGTCCGCCTTGGAAAATATAGGCAATGGCCAAACATACATGCAAGTCCGCCCTTGTAAATGGCAACAAAAACATGGAAGTCCGCCTAGAATATTGAGCAATGGCTAAGGAAGGCATGAAGTCCGCCCTAGGTAGTTTCAAGTTGGCAAGGGAAAGCATGAAGTCCGCCCTAGTCTTGGCCAACCAAAGCAGCAAGTCCGCCCTATGCAAGAAGTCCATTGGCCAAGGAAACAAGGAAGTCCGCCTAAGTCAAAATGGAAGTGGCAAAGAAAAGGCTGAAGTCCGCCTATGTATGGCAAGCATAACCCCAAAGTCCGCCCTAGACATAAAAGGAGTGGCTAGAAAGAAGCCAAAGTCCGCCCAAAGCAAAATGAGATAAAATGACTAAGGCATGAACAAAGACAAGTTAAAGTGGCCAAAGGCAAGCTGAAGTCCGCCTTAGGAAAGAGGAAAATGCCTAAAGCAAAGGGTCAAATGGCAAACAAAAAAGGAAACTCCGCCATAAGCAAGGTTAAAATGGCCAAAAAACCAACAAAGTCCGCCTTAGCAAAGAGGTAAAGTGGCTACAAAATGTGTGAAGTCCGCCTAAGATGAAAGGAAAGAAAAAATGGCTAAGGCACGAATGGCAAGGAAAATGCCAAAGTCCGCCATGTATTGGGAGTATAAAATTTGAAATTTTCCGAAGTCCAAACCTCTGAGAAATGAAAATATACCTGGCACTCGAAGATTCGCCCAAGGAAATATGAAGAAAAATCTTCGCCATGGCTAGAAAAATTGAGCAAATGGACGAAATAAAATTGGATTTGTCAAGGAAAATTTGTGAAAAATCAAGAGAATTTGGATGAATAAAATCGGACATGGCGAAAGAATTTTGGAAAATTTATGAAAATCAAGTCATGGCTAGAAAATCTTTGGACATGGCTAAGAAAAAGTTGGACGTGACTAGAAAATGTCGGACAAGAAACATTTTTGGCCAAATAAAATTGGACATGGCCAAATATTTTTGAGAAACGATCAAAAAATCATGAACAAATAAATTGGATGATCGAGAATATGGCGAGAAGTTTTCGAAAAATCAAAAGTAATTAGTCATAAAAACGAACGGGTTGGAATGGACACATAAAATAATTATTTTTAATTATTTTAATATTTTATTTCCAACACCAAAAAGGAGATAAGTCATGAAAATTTCAAAATTGGAAAGTGAGAAAAAGAGTCTTGTTGGACTGTGAATGAAATTAGAAACTTTCCCGGACGAAGTTGTTAAGGATAGAACTTGCCACTCAGAAACAAAGTGAAAGAATGAGTTCGAACTTGATGCAAAGGAAACTTTGCAAATATGCTAAAATGATCGACCTTCTCACTTCTATAAGTGATTTCATTTTTCATTTTTGCAATCACTCGATTTTGAGAAGAAAGGTGGTGAGAGAAAAGTGTTTAAGGCAAAAGGCTGAAAGATTTTTGCAGCAAAGTGAAAGAAATATTCTGTTATCAGCTTGCATTGCAGTCGCAATCACGTCTTCACGAAGTCACAAGGCAGATTTTTCTTGTCCATTTCATGTTAACATGAAGCTCCACCATTCATTTTAATTCCAGCTTGTTATTTCTCGTAAAGTCTAAGTTGATTACCAGCTGGAATGTTCTTTCAAATTGATTTTAATATCGAATTCTGATTCTCCTTTCTTTCTTTCTCTTGCAGATCTATTTTTTTTCGAAGCAGCCAAGATGAAATTTGCAAGCAAAGGTGTCCAAACTCAGTCAAAGATCAAGTCCAAGTGGGAGCACGTTCTTGACACAGACCTCGGCCATGTTGATCTTGAGGATTTCCGAAAGAGAATGTATGGAACTGACGGACGTCTGCCAACGCCAATCGCCATGAGGATGATGCGAAACGGAATCGTCCATGCAGCTGGATTTCCACCAGCAAAAGAATGTCCTGAGTTAATAGTAGAGTGTGCACTTCATTACAACGCACAAGACCGACAGATTGAAGCTCCTGACGGGAGAGTCCTTGCTTACTTGTCTGAACCAGCAATCCAGGAGACTTTTGGCATTCCAGTATATAACCGAACATCCTACCGCAGCAAACAAGACACATTCAAACTCTATCAAAGTCAGAAGGATCTATGTGCATCGAATATAAACAAAAATTGGTTGCTAAAACCAAAGCCTACTGCCAGCAAGATGCCTAAAAAGTTGATCAGAACCCACTTCAAAGAAGAATATGGTGATATCGTTCTGCTACTTAACAGAATGGTAGGCAGTGCTCACGGTGCCCCTTTCGAAGAATGGATGTATTATTTTATTGATGAGATAATCACTGGAGTCAAAATGTTTAATTGGTCCAGGATGATCAGTGACAGCTTGCACGAACAGTTGGTCAACTTTGAACAGACCAAAGTTTTCCACATGAGCTCATACGTTGTTTATTCATTGGCAAGATATTATAAATATCCTGGCTTGACATGCAAAGGCGTGGTTGGCAACGGTGAGGGGAAATTCAAAGTCTACGACTGCTATCCACAACTGCAGCTGAAAGAGAAGTCCCACTTCCGGCGAGCTCACGATGCATTTTTGATGTATATCACTAGGCTTCTTCAAGGCGGAACGCACCAGAGACTCTCGCATGAAGCCAAAAGCTTGATAAGCCGGTATGGATTCTGGTTTATTCAATATCCAAAGTTCACCTACATCAGAATCCAAGGATTTTCCGGAAATCCTTATAGGCTGCCTGTCTACCCGACAAATAGGATGGTGTTGTTGGAGGTGCTAAGGCAACTAGAAACATATCAGAACATCCAAAGACCTAAGCAGAAAGCTGCCGTCACCTTCCCCTTTTTCATCGGCAACATGGAGGAGTCATGCCCAACAGCCCAAGCAGCAGAGGTTGCTCGACTGGAGATTCAACAGTATCCTTTTATATCATACAAAGCCAGAAGCAATTTCGATCCGCTTCATCACATCAAGATTGTGGACGGAGAAAGATACAAACATCGGGTTGACCTAGAGGACTTTTGGGCCAACGCAGCCGATGAATACGATGTAAGAAGAAGATTATGGTCAAGGTTACCCCTGAGCATGATCAGAGCGACAGAGCTTTTCAAAATACCTGACCAGCTACAAGATGACGGGATATATGTGCAGCCAGGCTTCAAGGAAAATGAGCCGCTTCCACCTATGAAATGGTTCGAACCTGAGATGGGTGATCTAACCACTTTGATGCGCCCTGTTTTCAAATACTCTCAGTGGTGGATAGATAGGCAAGTAGAAGTGCTAAAACAGAGAAATATGCAATTTACCTACGAGTTGATGGGAGACACCGAGTCATGTTCTTCGAACGCCGGTGCATCTCATGCTGATGGACAAACAGATGCTGCCAACTCCAAAAAGAGAAAAGAAGCCGATAAATCTGCAGTTCAAGACAAGGGTAAAGGGATAGATGAAGGTCCCTCGCGGAAGAAACACAAGTCCAAACCCCTTCAGTCGGCTACATCCCGGAACATAGAAGAGATGCTTGCCATGGATAGAGAATCCTGGGAAAATGCTATGTTACCTTCTCCAATTGAAAATATAGAGCCAATCCAAATAGAAGATGATAATCAACCCTCTCCGGCAAGCACAGAAATCTTGGAATCAGATAACAACACAGACATCGAGGATGGAGAATTCGAGGAAGGAATGATTTCCGCCCTCAAAGGCATTCAAGAGGACCCATCCGTCCAGGAGATCCAGGATATGCAGCTAGTCCAAGAAATTCAAAGTGTGCCGGAAATTCAAGAAGAACAGGAAGTACAGGACATACCAGACGTCCAAAATCAAGAGGACATGATCGAACAGCCAACGGTACCTGAGTGGCTGAGGGAAAGATTGAAAAGAAAAGCGCCAGTGGAAGTCCCGGAGGAGGACAATGACGCAGATTTTCTTGCAAGATTAGAACAGACTGCCCCGAGAAAGAAGGCCAAAAAGTTCTCAACCATTCAAAGAGATGAAGCTGGAAATCGCACGGTGCAAATTGCAGTGCCTGCGGATGACAAGTTTCAAGACGAGATTGCTCCTGAAGAATATGTTATCACGACTGTCGACATGGGTCCGACATCAAAGGGGCAGGAAGTCGAAGACTTGGATAATTCAGTGGCCACCATCAAGGGCAGATTAGAAAAAGAAGTTGCCAAGAAGAAAGAATACAAGAAAGAAATTCAGCGTTTAAAAGATTATATCCAGCACCTGACTAGGCCACTAAACGAAGGCGAACAAGTGGCGCCTTTACCTCCAACTGCTTCACATGAACCAGATGCTCATTTTGAAGAAGAGTTGACAACAGCAAGGGAGGCTAAAGATTGGATGGTTGCAAGGAAAAAAGAGGCGTTGGTGTTTGCAAGAAAGTTGGCGCAAGTAAATGAGCAGGCTTCCTTCATACTTTCACGAGTTGCAGATCTTGCAGAGTCATGGAAAAGTCTCGGGGACATTCAGAGCAGGATCATCCCATACATCCGAGAACTGAAAGGCATTTCAAAGCAACGGTTGATCGAAGACAAAGTTATTGAAGCCGGTGCAGCTTATGACTTCAACGGATGGTACTATGCCTTAGTCTCGAGAAGGGGAGTCCTCGAAAAGGTGAAACAGGATAGTGGTAGAGTGGAAGAGCAAATAAAAGAAATTCAAAGAAAAATCTATGAGATGGCTGCAGATGTGCACGACAAGGAGATTGTCCGAAGGAAACACTTGCGGCCAAAGTTTTTAAAGGAGCAAGTACATAAAGTTTTCTCCACCACTGGGCCAATCATGAAGGAAGGCTTCACCAAAGTGTTCGACTTCATGGCTACCAAAAGTTCTTTCTTGCTACAGGAACCAGCTTGGGCGAATGTGTTTGCAGAATGTGCCGAGAACTTGGATTTGCTGGAGTACAACATCAGCGTGCTGCCCGACATTGCTATGGAGGAGGTCGACCTGATAGTGTCCAGGTTCGCCGAACGTGAGGCTGCACAAGCGGATAAGGACAACACTCCAGTTGTCTAGTGTCCTCTTTAGTTAACTGATTGTGGTTTTGGAAACCCTAATTAGGGTTTAGTTCAATTTAATCTTGGCCATTGATCTTGAATCAATCTGGGCCGTTCTTTGTAATCCGGAAAAACTATATAAACCCCCCCTCACTCTCTCATTCTCATTAGAAGATAGATTGATGGATAGTTAGAAGCTTAGAAGTTAGAGGAGATTAAGAGTTAGAGCAGATTTGAGATAGTTAGAAATAAAGAGAGAGTTTTATGAGATTGTTGTGAAAAGCTACTTTGATAATGAAGTTCAAATGCATGAGGTGCTTTGAGTACTTGGTTGTTGAATAGTTGCATGGTCCCATATTTTCTTTCTCTCTTAATAGATTTAAATTAAAATGTATGTTAGAAGAATGATTGATTGATAACGTCGATTAGTGAAACCAAGCTCATACTTTCTTTGGGTGGATGATTTCGCCCAATGTGCAAAGTTAGACTGAGCTTTACTGTGGATGCTTAACTTCTGTCTTGATAATTGTTGTTCGATCTGATGGCAATTATTTATCACATGAAAATCACAAGCACATTCCTAGAAGATTGCACTTGCTCTGCGTAGTTGTCGTTGAACGTGGCGAAACAGAGTATAGTTTATTTGGTTTCACTTAGTCTTCGTCTTCTCTTGATTTCTTAGGAGTAGAATAGATTCTCTAAACCCTAAATCTTTTTTCATTTTTTTTATAAAATCAAGAAAATCCAAAAATGGTACTGCATTCATGTCTCCATTTCTAAGAATGACTTGCAAAATCTACTTGTGCCCACAGCAAATCACATCCATACCACAGAGCCTATCCGCGTTCATCTTAAACATTGGAATTACCCTATGAACTTACTGGCAATCTTAGCATAGGAAGTAGTTTTTCAAGAGAGAATAGAGCGTCTGTGACTCTTTGTTCTAAAATGTTTGTCATGTCATAAAACGCACGTCAACACTACCAATTGTTGGCAATTGGTTCTAACAACTATCGGGGACTACTTGTCGATTACAACAAAACTAATGTGATTATTTACTAACTACATTAGCGGCCCCCCCCCTCTAGATGATGAACAACAAAAATGGGAGGCAAAATAACAACTAGAAAATTATTGAGAAGGGGGGTGAGAAGACTTCCTTAAAGCTAGATAGAATGAAGAGGTAGGGGTGGGCGTTTGAGAACCATGCTGGCGTAGCCGATACACCTCCTTTGTATGCAACTTGAGATGATGAGCTGCCTGTAATTCATGTTCTCAAGTGGTCTTGACAAGTTGTACAACCTCGATCAACTGGCACCATGTCTTCTCATATAGGTTGCGTAGCTCCACAAGTTGATATTTTTCTGCCAAAAGGTTGTCCTTATCACCCAATTGCTGCTCCTTTATGGACAACTCCTTATCCTTTTTTGAGAGTTTAGCTAGATGTGTTCGTTGAGCAAGCTGGTCCTGAAAGCACCGAATTTTCTCATTGTTGTACCCAAACCAAATTTTTTGCTTCATCAAGGCATTTTGCATAAAAGAGTATTAACCTTGCTAAAATGTTGTAAAACACAGTTTTGGGCAATATCAAGCATGGAGTTTTTGTCAATAGTTTGTCAGTCAAAGTCAGTTATATTGAACAGAACCTGAAGCAGAGACTCAGAATGGAGCGTTACACGATGGAGGGACATCTCACGAGGGCATTTCATGTTGCATACGGTCGTTTCAATGACTGAGACAGAATTTTCAATGATTAATTTATGAAGATTTCTCAGAGGAAAAGCACAAAAGTGCAAGTATAGCCCAGGGTCGCCGAACTTTTTGAAGGTTAAGATCTTGTTGAAAATGCTCAAGCATCCAGTCAATCTCTTCAGAATCAGTCTGGCTATCCGTCGAGCTATCCAGCGAAGTTTTCCGAGACTCACAGCTCCGGCAAACAGCAACAGAAGTTGAAATCCCTAAATTTCTAGAGGTGAGAAACTTGTCTTTTTCAGGCAAAAGCGCGCCTCTAGCCTGAGGGCGCCCATCTAAAAGAGGGGGTAAATCTTGGCATTTCTGATAACTGATACAGTCAATTTGTTCACAATTAGTCTGCTTATCCAACGAGATATCAAACGCAGTCATCCGAGTTTCAGAACTCCGGCGTGATCGTCGAGATCGACATAATGGAGTTTTCGTTTAGGGCTTCTCAGATTTGATTCCGATTGCAAATTACAGCCAGTGGCTGTTGGGACCCTTCAAATGCCAAAATTTTAGAGGCGAAGTCTTCGACATCGATGCTATTCTAGCCCTAGCTCGCGATGCAGCATCACTGCTGTCGATCAACATTCGAGGGTGATGGTGGTGGCGATTCTGCAAACGTAATTTCGCAGGCGGACCAATAGCGATTTCACGATTAATACCAGTCCGGCTTATAGCCTTTGGAAGCTATCGAATGAACCCGATACGTTGAAGTCTTCGGCTATTGGTAATCATTTTTATCTATCCAGCGAGGCCCTGGCGAAATTGTTAGCCGGGATTTGGCGATTCGTTAAATGCGTCTGAGGTCTTTAGTGTATCTGCCAAAGTGAGGATATCAGGAAAATGGCCAGTCACGGAGGCGGTGAAATTTTAAATAAAATACATGCTGGAGTTTTGAGGTCTTAGGCGGTTTCTTGCCCGTCTGCAGGAGCTTCTCTTGTAGGCCCATACATTTTGTCCGGATTAAAGCGGATAGTGCACGAATCGGGTCATCTTAGCTTCGGATCTCGGAGAGTCAAGTGATAGGGTACTTGGATGAAAGTTAGACTTTTCGTCAAAATGACTATCGATGCAACTAAGAGCTAGAGCTTTTACTTTTAGAGCCCTTAATAGAACTTTCAGGATAATACATTATGTATAATTAGTTGAGATGCGGAATCTCTCGAGGGCCGCAGCGGTGGCCGTTTCATGTAGTGAGTTCCCGTTCCATGAAGTATTGTGTTTGGGGAAGTGTCGGATAGCGGGTTTAGGAAAATGTTAAAAGTCTGGAACCCGTAAATGAATTTAATCAGGGGCGCCTAATTTTTCAGGGTATTAAATGATGGATTTTGCAGTAGTGTCTCCCAGCAGACATTTCTTCCTTGTTCAGTAGGCTTTCCGATGAATTCTCCAGCTCAATCCCAGCATCATCCGGTCACTCAAAATCAGTGTTGAAATTGGCCAGTCGTGACTTTGCTGTCAGCTATAAAATAGGAAGTTAATAAAAAGTGTAAAATCTTGAGCAAATGAACGCCTATAAGCTCGAATGATGACTTTTCGGAATCGGTGAAGTCCAACGGTGAAGCCTAAAGCTTCATTCAATTATCAACTGGAGTTTCAAATATTTTGCATATTTTAGCATTAGCCTATTTTCTATATGTAACTGCTGTACATAATAAATATTTTATTATTATTTGAACTTCCAATGGGTGTGAGTTGAACTAAAGGGACCAATGGAGATCTTCTATTTTTTATCGAGGGTTTTGAATTCTTGCGGTTTAATGATTGATCGCGAATTTTATACTTCTTTAAGCATGAAGCCATCTTCATTTAATATTCACAAAGCTAAGAGATTGGTTTTAATAACGAAGTATTTTCAAGCAAAATTCGTTTTCTTCATTCTGAAAGTATTTTCAAGGAAATTCGTTTTTCTTCAACCAAAAGGCGAATTTTAGCAAACCAAAGGCAAATTCTTCATCAACAATCATTGGCGAAGACATCAAAACATTTTATTTGCAGGTACAAGTCAGAATTATCAGCAGACTTCAGACAAGATGGCGATTTTAGCAGAAGCAGAGCACTAAAAACTTCTTTCTTCTGTCTTAAATTCTTCTATTTCTTGTCTTAAATTGTTTCGCATGTTTGAAGAATTGGCGACTTTTGGCAAAACAAATCATCTGGGTTGATTCATAATAGCTTCCTTGAGAAAACCCATGTGCTAGAATTTTTCAGGAAAATTTACTCCAGAGCATCAGTTCTCGAGGCTCTAATTTTCTCAACTGAAAATTTCTTGCATGGTCGAGTAGAAGTCAAATTTTAATAAAATCTAACGTGCAGGTTGTCTTAGAATCTTCTTGGACAAAAGCCCATATCTCGAGATTTTAAATTCGAGAAATAACTCTTGAGCTATTTTAGTTTTCCGGAAAATTTGTATTTAGAATATAGCCGTGTTCCACGATCAAATGAGGATTTTTGAGTCACGGTACCTGCAATTTGAATTCAAGACCAAATCGGTCTTAATTCATGATTTAGTTAGAAAAGGCTGACCCGATTTGTATCAAACCCATGAAGAGATAATGGCCATCACTTGATCCGCGGAGCCGCCAAAGTTATAAAGTCCCAGGTTAAATCCTTCCGTTTGAGTGTGCAAGTTAAATGCTAGTTTGAGTGTGCAAAGATTGCCAAGATTGCTCAAGTTGCTGACATTCAGATGCTGATGCAGTTGGCAGCCTCATTGAGGGATTGCTTGTTCGAGATCACGACCAGTAGACTTCAGTTTCCACCTCTCAGGATAGACATTACACACAGGAGTTAAACTTGGCGTTACTTTCTCAAGTTAACTCGCTGTCTTGTCTCATGCATATCTATTCTAAGATCAGCTTTACACACTTGGAGTTTTATTTAGGGTTTTACGTTAACTGATGGTAGTCTTCCAGTTAACTCGCTTTCAATAAGGAGGTGCATGCTCGCACAATTGTCCATTTTAGATTAGATGTTTATTCTTGATGAGCTTTCCAGTTAACTGTATAGTTTACTTCATTAGGGTTTGGCAGCAAATCTTGCATGCTGCAAGAACTGTAGATGACTCAAGGTGATTTTAGGGTTCCCTACACCTTGATGTATATAAATAAGAGCTTTTGTGAAATATGCTAACCAATTTTTTCAAAGGAATAACACAAAATAACCAGCAATAGATGATTGGATTAGCGTTAGCCTCAAATCAAAATCTGAACTTGAATGGAAGATACTGAACTTGAACTGAAGAAACTGAACTTGAATAGAAGAACTACTCAACGTCAAGAATGTGCACTCAAGATCCCACTGAGGGCGAGGTGCTAACATATGACGGAGTCTAGAAATTGAAAATTAAGAACTATCAGGCGGATAACCAGCCATGAGAAACAATTCCACGCTACCACCAAACAGTGGGGGGAAAAGATTACAATGAAAGCAATTCATCCGCTGCGGCGGGCATCCACAGAACTGTGGGGATTCACCACTATGAGTGGGTATAAGTTATTACAATAAAATTAACCACACTGGCGGTAAACCATCCAGGGGACTTATGTGAGAAGATACAGAAAGAAATTGCAGCAATTAAAAACTGGAACAGTACTACTGTTTGCAGTTTGTACAAATGAATAATAAGCTGCAAAATTACTTAGAAATTACAATAATCTTCAAACACAAGATGGATAGATGTTTTTCAATGTTTGTAGAACTTTCTAACAGCAGATAATAAATCAGAAATCAGAACTACTACAATCTGATACAAAACTGTGAAACTGGAAATATCAATCTGCAACTATGAGAATCAATGAAATCTTCATAACTCACTCAATTCTTCTCCGAATGACGTGAAACGAGTTGCAAATGCACCTTACAAGTCTGGCGCCCAAGTTAGAATCCAGAAACAGCAACCAAAGTCCTTAATTTATTTGGCACGAATTCCAATGCAGCTCTAAATGGTACGGCCCCTTGAGAAAATCGACTTTGCAATATAAAATCAACAACTTCAAAATAAAATCTGATTTTTGGTGGAAGTTGGCGCCTCCAGTCAACAATTAGATTGCTCAAACACCCAGAACTGAATTAAAATCACTCAGCAAGATATGAACAGAAAACAGCTTCAGCTGTAGCAAAACCAGGAAATTCAAAACTGTAAAACTCTCCAAAATTCTCAACCTTTGTTGCTCAATCTGCTAGTCTGATGTGAGAAGCAGCAATGTTCCAACTAGGTGTTGTATTTCAAACACGAAATTGGGAAGGGGCTAGGAGGTAGCATCCTCGAAGCAATAGCAAAATGTCCATAGTCATTTTGACAGCATAACAATAAGGTAATTGATGGATATCAAATGCTGGAGTCATGTCTTCATTTTATAAGAAATGAGAAACTCTTCAACTTCCTCAATTGGCACGCCAAAAGACAACCATTTGAATTCTCCTTATTTTCAAATTTCATAAAAATATATTCCTCATAAAGTGGCGTCCACTTTCCTCCAAGCATAAATTCAAAAATATAAAATATTAATATCACCTTATGACAAGGCGTACCCTTCAAGTCCCCTTTTTAAAACAACTTGCAAGTTGTATCCTTAGGCCAAGGGGGTCAATTGAAAAATATAACACTTATGCCAATACTTAGTAAATTTCAACAATTAAGGCTTGAGAGGAAGATATTGAAACAACCAATAATATGCTCACTGAAGAGAAGACTGAAGACAACCAACTGCATACTGCCACAACCATCATTTACTAAAAATAGTAAATAAAATGAAATGCTACAAAAGCCAAGCCCATGAAACCCTAATTTCCACCTCATTCCAGTCTACGGGTTCCGGAATAGACTGAAGAATGCCAATGCTGATCACTGATGAGAAGGGGACATTACAGTCCGCCCTCCTCGAAATTGCTTGTCCCCAAGCAACTGCAAAGATGGATGCAACAAAATCTGTTCACCTTCCCACGTAGCATCTTCAATAGGAAAATTCCTCCATCTCACCAAATATTCTTTGATTGTCCTTCTTCTCAAAGAACGTTCTCTAGTGTCAAGGATCTCTTCTGGAATCAACACTAAATGACCTTCCTCATCCAATGGAGGTAATTCTGATGTAGCCACCACATTGTGTCCAATTGCCTTCTTGAGGCGAGACACATGAAAAACATTATGTATTTTGCTTTCAGCTGGAAGTTCCAACTCATAAGCAACTTCACCAATCCTTTTGGTGATTTTGAAAGGACCATAAAAGCGTGGCTTCAACTTTTCTGCACCACTCTTCTTGAGAGAAGATTGTCTATATGGCTGAAGCCTCAAATAGACCATGTCCCCAACTTCAAAAGACCTTTCCACACGCTGCTGATCAGCGTATAACTTCTGCTGATTCTGAGCTTGTTGCAGATTTTCCTTAAGAGTCTTCAAGATGTCCTGGCTTTGTTGCAACATATCCAAAGCCTGTGGGGCTCTACTATCACCAAACACTAGATCAACAAAGTTAGTAGCCTCATAACCATAAAGAGCCTTAAAAGGAGACATCTTAATTGACATGTGATAAGAAGAGTTGTAACAATACTCTCCTAAATGAAGCCATTTAATCCAAGCTCGCTGCTGTCCTGAAACATAGTTCCTTAGGTAGCCCTCTAACCACTTGTTAACAATTTCTGATTGCCCATCTGTTTGTGGGTGATAACTTGTGCTTGGAGTAAGCACTGTCCCACTCAATCTGAAGATCTCCTGCCAAAAAACACTTAGGAACTTGCTGTCCCTATCACTGACAATTGTTTTAGGCAACCCATGCAAACGGAACACCTCTCTAAAAAACAACTCAGCCACTTGAGCTGCTGTAAATGAAGTGGTAACAGCAAAGAAATGAGCAAATTTTGTTAGTCTATCAACCACAACAAATATACAGTCACGTCCTTGCACCTTGGGCAACCCCGTGATAAAATCCATGGCAATACTTTCCCACTTCTGATTTGGAATAGGCAAGGGCTGAAGTAAACCAGCAGGAAAAGAGTGTTCATTTTTATTCCTTTGACAAGTAGGACACTCTCTAATGTAATTCAAGACTTCATCTTTCAAACCTTTCCAAGTGAATCGTTCACGAATCTGCTTGTAAGTCTTGAAAATCCCTTGATGACCAGCAAGGGGAACATCATGAAAAGCTTGTAGAATCTTTTTCTTAAGCTTAGATTCTTGTACTAAAAAGATTCTATCTTTATAATAAATTAATCCATCAACCAACTTATACCTTCCATCAACCAATTGACCTTCTAACAAGCTGGTTGCAAACTGATTTTTAACATAATCAGCAGCAATTAATTCTTTCCAATCTGCTGATAACTCACAAATTGACTGCAAATGAGGCCTTCTAGAAAGTGCATCAGCAACTATATTATTTTTTCCTTTGACATATTCAATGTCAAAGTCATATGCTTGGAGTTTACTTACCCATTTTTGCTGCCTTTCATTCAATTCCTTTTGGCGCATGAAATGTTTAAGACTGTTGTGATCAGTCTTAACAACAAATTTACTTCCCACCAAGTATTGACGGAATTTAGACAAAGCATGCATGATGGCAAGCATCTCTTTGTCATAAATAGAGTAAGTTTTTTCTGCCCCTCTCAACTTTCTACTCTCGAAGACAATAGGATGTTTGTCTTGCATTAGGACAGCTCCAACTCCTTCTCCTGAAGCATCACATTGTAATTCAAAAGGTTTTGAGAAATCCGGAAGTGCCAATACTGGACACGAACTCATGATTTGTTTAAACTTATCAAAAACCTCTTGTGCTTGCTTAGTCCAAAGAAAAGCTCCTTTCTTTGTAAGATCTGTCAAAGGTGCAGCTTGATGAGAATAACCTTTTACAAATCTTCTATAGAATCCACATAACCCTAAAAAACCTCTCAAATGAGAAATAGTCTTAGGAGTTGGCCAATCAAGAATGGCCCTTATCTTCTCTGGATCCACTTTCACACCCTTTGAGCTGATAATGTGGCCAAGGTATAAAAGTTCTTCCATCCCAAACTCACACTTTGACTCTTTGGCGAATAGACATTCCGCCTCTAAAATGGTAAGCACTTCTTCCAAATGCTTAAGGTGCTCTTCCCAAGACTTACTGAATATGAGAATATCGTCGAAGAAGATGAGCACAAACTTCCTCAACTGCTGTCTAAAAATCTTGTTCATACAAGATTGGAATGTGGCTGGAGCATTTGTCAAACCAAAAGGCATGACAAGAAATTCAAAATGCCCAAAGTGGCATCTAAATGCTGTCTTTTCTATATCCTCCTCCCTCATTCTGATTTGGTGATATCCTGAACGAAGATCAATCTTTGAGAAGAACATTGCCCCATGGAGCTCATCAATAAGCTCATCAATCCTAGGGATAGGATATCTATTCTTGATGGTTTTCTGATTTAATGCGCGATAGTCAACACACATACGCATTGTACCATCTTTCTTTTTGACCAGCACTACTGCTGAGGCAAATGGACTCTTGCTTGGTCTAATAAAACCACTTTCCAACAGCTCCTTGATGGCCTTTTCAATTTCATCTTTCTGCCTCTTTGGATAGCGGTAAGGTGTAGTAATGACTGGTTTTGCTCCTTCTTCTAATTCAATCACATGTTCAGAACCTCTTTCAGGAGGTCTTCCAGGAGGTAAGCTTCCAAAGACTTTACTTTTCTTTGAAAGTAAGGCTTGAATATCAGGATGATATTGCCTTTTTTCCTCAACCGGATCAGCTGGTAAAACCATACATTCAGCAGCCCATTCAACTTGATCATGGCGGATCAGCCTTTCCATCCTTTTCAACGAAACAATTCGAGGACCTCCATTTGACATCCCTCTTAAAACAACCTTCCTTCCATTTGACTGAAATTTCAGCTCCATGGTTTGCAAATTCAATGTGATCTCACCAAGAGATCGCAGCCATTGTATGCCCAACACAACATCAGTGTCTCCTATACCCACCACATAAAAATCATCCTTAATTTCATGATTCCCTAATTGCAAAGATAGATTAGGAATTCTCCTTGTGCAAGACATAGTGAAACCATCCGCAACCATTACTTTGAAACCATCAAAATTTTCAGTCTTTAAACCTTTTCTAGCAACTAGCCCTTCATCAATAAAATTGTGAGTTGCTCCAGTATCAATTAGGGCAACTATCCTTTGTGAATTTACAACTCCATGAACCCTAAAAGATTCATTCTTTTGAAAACTGGATAGTTGTGCAAAAGCACTACTATCTCCAACCTCTTCGGACTTGTCTTCTTGAACTTCTTCACCTTCACTGCTTGCTGATTCGTATTGCTGATCAGACGAATCAGATTCTGATCCATAATCAGAATAGCCCTCCATTTGAACTACTTTGCCTCTTCCATAGCAACGGTGGCCTTTCACCCAAGGCTCACGACAAGTGAAGCAAACTCCATCCTTTCTAAGCTGTTCTTTGAGCTCTTCGGACAGCCTTGGTGGAAACTTCTTGGGCAGATTTAAAGATGGCTTTTTATCCTTCTTATGGCTGAATGTTTTTGAGTGAAATTTAGGTCTTGGGGCTGCCAATTCCATGCTCCTAGCTTTCTTGATAGCTTCATCCAATGTTGGAGGATCAAATGCTTTGACCCATCCCTTCAATGGCTCCATTAAACCTTCAGCAAAAAGGACTACAAGTCTTCTTTCAGTAATGTTGGGCACCATTACTGACAACCTCTGAAAATCAGCCACATAACTTTCTAAAGATCCTTGCTGTTTCAACTGTGCCAATTCTCTAAACTTCAATTCCGGATCTTTGGTGTCAAATCTCTCAATCAGTTTATTTGTAAACTCTCCATAAGTGCGAATAAGGTTGTGGCCAAGAGTGACCAAACCGTGAGTCCACCATTCATGAGCTATGCCATCTAAGTGCAAGGTAGCAAATTTGATAGCATCTTCTTCCGGCATAGGTCTAAGGGAGAGGTAGTTATCTAACTTTTGCACCCATGACCTGGCTGTACACTTGTTACCACCATCAAAATGTTCCATAGTGATCTTTCCCAATGCTTGGTAAAAATCATTTCTAGGGCCTGCAGGAGGACGTTGATCATTCCTACCACCATTTCTCCGACTCCTTTGATTCATGAATTGATCAAAGGTCCATGCTCCTCTCAAGTCAAGAGGTAAAGAAACATACTCCATATAGGCTTGACGAGCATCATCAGCAAAGTTTGGAGTAGCCTCAACTGGTTGTTGCTCTTCCCTTGGTGTGAAAACGGGAAAGAGGGGTCTAGAAGATGACCCACTATGAATTGTAGTATGCTGACCTACAATTCTGTCTCTAGTATTCACCTCAGGACTGCCACTATTATTATTTCCATTTACTCCACTACTTTCTCCAACTGAGTTATTTTGGGGCTGAATAATACTTTGAGCTGCTTGCTGATCCAACTTGGATAATAAACGGGACATCATGTCTATCATCCCGTCAAACTTCTTCTCCACTCTATCCCTCTCATCATTATCTCTTCTTACTGAATCTGACATTATTACAGTTGTGTGATCAACCACTTCCACTGAATTCTCTGAACCTTCCACTGTTTTACCAAGGTCTCTTAGAGCTTCTGAGAAGGTATCTGCCTCTGGAACGGGCGGAAACTGATGCTGATTTCTGGCCTGACTTCTGGTGTATGGCCTAGTGTCTTTTTCACTCATCAGTTAACTGCTGCAATCTGCCACAGGATGGCAGGGTCTTCTGCTCTGATACCACTGAAATATGCTAACCAATTTTTTCGAAGGAATAACACAAAATAACCAGCAATAGATGATTGGATTAGCGTTAGCCTCAAATCAAAATCTGAACTTGAATGGAAGATACTGAACTTGAACTGAAGAAACTGAACTCAAACGTCAAGAATGTGCACTCAAGATCCCACTGAGGGCGAGGTGCTAACATATGACGGAGTCTAGAAATTGAAATTAAGAACTATCAGGCGGATAACCAGCCATGAGAAACAATTCCACGCTACCACCAAACAGTGGGGGGAAAAGATTACAAATGAAAGCAATTCATCCGCTGCGGCGGGCATCCACAGAACTGTGGGGATTCACCACTATGAGTGGGTATAAGTTATTACAATAAAATTAACCACACTGGCGGTAAACCATCCAGGGGACTTATGTGAGAAGATACAGAAAGAAATTGCAGCAATTAAAAACTGGAACAGTACTACTGTTTGCAGTTTGTACAAATGAATAATAAGCTGCAAAATTACTTAGAAATTACAATAATCTTCAAACACAAGATGGATAGATGTTTTTCAATGTTTGTAGAACTTTCTAACAGCAGATAATAAATCAGAAATCAGAACTACTACAATCTGATACAAAACTGTGAAACTGGAAATATCAATCTGCAACTATGAGAATCAATGAAATCTTCATAACTCACTCAATTCTTCTCCGAATGACGTGAAACGAGTTGCAAATGCACCGTACAAGTCTGGCGCCCAAGTTAGAATCCAGAAACAGCAACCAAAGTCCTTAATTTATTTGGCACGAATTCCAATGCAGCTCTAAATGGTACGGCCCCTTGAGAAAATCGACTTTGCAATATAAAATCAACAACTTCAAAATAAAATCTGATTTTTGGTGGAAGTTGGCGCCTCCAGTCAACAATTAGATTGCTCAAACACCCAGAACTAAATAAAAATCACTCAGCAAGATATGAACAGAAAACAGCTTCAGCTGTAGCAAAACCAGGAACTTCAAAACTGTAGAATTCACCAAAATTCTCAACCTTTATTGCTCAATCTGCTAGTCTGATGTGAGAAGCAGCAATGTTCCAACTAGGTGTTGTATTTCAAACACGAAATTGGGAATGGGCTAGGAGGTAGCATCCTCGAAGCAATAGCAAAATGTCCATAGTCATTTTGACAGCATAACAATAAGGTAATTGATGGATATCCAATGCTGGAGTCATGTCTTCATTTTATAAGAAATGAGAAACTCTTCAACTTCCTCAATTGGCACGCCAAAAGACAACCATTTGAATTCTCCTTATTTTCAAATTTCATAAAAATATATTCCTCATAAAGTGGCGTCCACTTTCCTCCAAGCATAAATTCAAAAATATAAAATATTAATATCACCTTATGACAAGGCGTACCCTTCAAGTCCCCTTTTTAAAACAACTTGCAAGTTGTATCCTTAGGCCAAGGGGTCAATTGAAAAATATAACACTTATGCCAATACTTAGTAAATTTCAACAATTAAGGCTTGAGAGGAAGATATTGAAACAACCAATAATATGCTCACTGAAGAGAAGACTGAAGACAACCAACTGCATACTGCCACAACCATCATTTACTAAAAATAGTAAATAAAATGAAATGCTACAAAAGCCAAGCCCATGAAACCCTAATTTCCACCTCATTCCAGTCTACGGGTTCCGGAATAGACTGAAGAATGCCAATGCTGATCACTGATGAGAAGGGGACATTACATTTTGCTCATTTTGTAAATAACTTTTGCTTGAGAGAGAAATATATGCTGCGCCTACCTTGCCCTCAATATTGCTCTTTTGGTATTTGTTCACGTGTCTTCGCTATTACGATTAATTGTTATGCCACATAGGGTTTCATGCAATTGTAATGGTGAATTCTTCTGTTTGTACAACTTTACCATTATGATCAATTGTTATGCCACATAGGGTTTCAAGAGGTTATGATGATAAATCTGTTTTGTGTATCTTTACCATTGTGATCAATTGTTATGCCACATAGGGTTTCAAGAGATTCACGGTGATAAATCTTTTGTGAATCTTTATCATTATAATCAAGGGTTATGCATAGGGTTTTCGTGAGATTGTGATGATAAATCTGTTTTGAAGTCTTTACTATTTTGATCAAGTGTTATGCCACATAGGGTTTCATAAGATTGTCATGGTAAATTCTTAAATCTGTTTGTGCCCAGTAAACTTGTCTGATTGAAATAATGCACCACCCTTGCCTTCATTAGAGAATCGGCTTGTTTATCATTCGATAGTCAAACCCTGCTCCATTTCCTCATGCTCTGTTTCTTGAGAAACTGGATAGATTTAAAGTAGTTAGCTTAGTTGTAGTTAATGATCTACGAAACCAGAAAATCCTTAGCTGCAACGTTCTTGGTTTTCTTAACCTTGTGCCTCTTCCAGCTGAGAACAAAAAGATAGGACTTAGATTACTTTTCTTTTCATGCATTCCAGCACAACGAGGCAGCTTCCCCTCCTAATTTGAAGAGCACTCATTGCGTAGTGTACATAGCTGTCCGTACAAACCTGCACTTCGGAGGTGTTAGATTTTACGCCAACACTCATTAATGGCTTCTTGAAGTTGTTAGGAAATTCGAGTTGATTCATCCACACGCTCCATGAGCTAATTGTGGGAACTTAGGTTGCGCTGCAACAAATAATATACCTTGCAAAATTTGTACTCCATATCGTACATAATTGCAAGGACTTTACCATCTCTTCCTCCAAAGGAAGGTGCAATCCTCATCGGCTGCCAAGCCTTTTTCATTTCAGTGGTCTCCTTCATAGGCCACTCTCTTGAAGGGAATATTTTACTAAATTCTTCTTGGCATCCTTTCTTCATGAATTGTAATATTTTGTGGGCTTCCTATAGCACCAAGGGAGAGTGTGTGGTATCCATCCGCCTGGCAATCTCACCCACCTCCTGCATTATGATGCCCATAAGCTCCGAGTCTTGTACATACCGTTGCATTTCACCTAGCGGGTCCTAGAGGTCTGGTTTAGTAATCTGGATGGTTATTTCTTCTAGACCACTAGAATCATCATCTTGGGAAGGTGAATCCGAAGGTGGCAGAGAAGGCCATTCCTACACTTCTACAGTAGTTTGGTGTATAGGCTCCACACGTTGTTCAACCTCTTGAGTGTGGGCTTTTCAAGTCAAGGTTGCCCAACTGTAGGCTGCTCCTATTCAAGTGATGGGCTGAGTGGTGGATGATTTGAAATCTCAGTTGGAGCGCCTAATAGCTTGAGCCAACTATCAATTTTATCGGATACGTCACCTTGTCCCCATCCCTCATCCTCCTCGAGCACAACTAGTATATCTACAAGGGTTGTAACTGGAGTGGGTTGAACTGGGCCCTCGACTAGCACCTCTAGGGACTAAACAACTGGCACCTCGGTTGGAAGTGCCACAGTAGGGGTAGGATGAACAACTGACCCTTCGCCTAGAAGAACTACAACAAGAGTAGGCTGAACCATGGGCAGCTCGGCTACAACTACAGGAGTCGGTTGAACAAGTGGTGCATTGGTTGGAGAGACGTCTTCTTCTAACATGCTATCCCTCAATGCAGTGCATGATGTAGAGGTTGTTAGGTCAATTTGTTCATACTCATCTTCATTACTGTCTTCGGCTTCTCTTGACCCCTCCCCCTGTTTTCTTTTCTTTTTCGTGCTCTTGACTTCCTCTTGTGCTTGGGTATCTAGTGAGGTCCATCTAAACACTGTCGGCCATGAAGGGTCATATGCCGTATGCAGGTGGAATTTTCCTAACTTCTTTGCAAGCTCCTGAGTGAAGATGGTATCCAGGAGAAGGGTGATGGCATGCTACGCCATGTAAAATGCCTTATGCTTTGCTACCAAAAACCTTGCTATGCGATCTGATTAAAATGTTGCCCAATTATACACCTTCCCTTCGGTTAGGCCAATCATGTATAATCAACCATCCATATGGTGATATTCAATGCTTGGCTGGCACCTGTCAGCCCACATTTCATCAAGTCCATTATGCATTGCCACTCTTCATTTGCTAAAAAATGTTTTTTCAGACCTCCGTTTCCTGCATGCCAAATTGTTTTTGTTTCCTTCAATGTCAAGTTTGTTCGACATACCTTCTGAATGGATGCTTCTTTTTGGAGAGGGGTTAATTTTCTAGTTGGTTTGATAATGGCTATACCTGCACATGGTGTACCCAACACTCTTTGGAAATCTGTCGATTGGAAGGAGATGGTGATGGAGCAATTTAGACATTCAATGTCGGATTTCCTTTCTCGTGCATTATAATTGGCAACCATTAACTTCAAATATCCTTCAAACTCATGGTAATTAAAAAATGGCAATTGAGCAACTTTATCTACCTGAGCCCTTTGTAACTCCATTTTAATGGATGGTCTGTTGGGTGATTGGGCCAACCATTTTGGCACTCTACAGATGTTAGGCTCTCCAAGGAAAGAGATTCTGTTGTGAGCTTTTCTTCTGCCAACTTTTTTCTTTCGTGTCATTTATTTCTTGTGGCAATAGTCAGCCTATATTGCTTCCGTCTTCTCCCTTCCATGTCTCTTGCACACATTTGTTTATTGCTGCTCCAATTTATTGTGGTTAAATCGTTATGATAACCACTTCTTTGTACTACCTGTCCTTGCTTGCTCCATATTGCACATTTAATTCTCATCTTCCGTTCAAAAATAATTTGTACCTTGCTTTGTGTACCTTCCTCTTCCTCTAGAATTGTTTTGTTACTTTCTAACTAACTTCTCCTTTGCTTTTAAGGAATGTTGATAGGTTTCTTCTATTGATTTCATTCGGATCATGATAAACTCATCTTGGACTGCTACGTGGAGCCCATTGATGTACCTTGCAACTTTTTCTTCATTATTTTTTACATGGCCAGCTCAAATGTTGAGCTAGTAAACTATTCTGTATATGCTTTAATGCTTAGCTTTCTTTGCTATAGATTCTACAACCTTCAGCAAATTCAAGTGGTAATTTGTAGGTAAAATTTTTCATTTCAGCTTTGCCACCATTCGATCCCACGATCAAATTTATCTTTTCCCCTCCTTTGTCTATTTAGTTATACATGATCTCACCATAGGGATGCATCACTCTTCAATTTGATACTAGCGAGTTTCACCCTTTTCAGGTCTTCAATGGATTCAAAATCAAAGTGCTTCTCCATCTGTGCAGTCCAATCAGTGAGCTCTTCAGCATTCAAACTCCCATTGTAGCATGAAGTTTGTATCCTTGGTTTATTCCTAATAAGTGACATAGCCCTCAAAAATGGATCATTCATATAATCTGCTCTTCTTCCTTCTTGTTCAATTGATTCTTCTTCATGCTTACTTATGTTCTCAACAGGAACACCTTTTGTAATGTCCCTCTCCTAATTTTCCCTAGAATTTGCCTACTAAACACAAATTGCAGCAACTAGGGTTAGGATTTTGCCTTACCAAATAAATATCTCTTTAATGATGCAATCTTGGGTTTGAATCCTGCAATCACCACATGAACAATATATGCATATATATATATATACATGCTTGTGAGAGTTAGACAATTACATCACATCCATATATTATCAACAATGCAAACATAGTAGAATTTTGGGAGAAGGGATATGATGGGTCCGCTTGAAGCCATTTCCATACCAAGCCTAAGAGGGTGTATACCACAGCCCTCCCCCTTGGCGGCTTGTATCTGCTTTCCCCATCGATGTCTCAACCCTCTAAAGACACTTGCCATCTTGTGGAATTGGGCGGAGGTCACAAGTGGGCTCTTTTGGCTCTTAGCCTTGTTTACCACTTCACCCTAGGCCCTTCCTACAAGGTGGGTTTCAGACAACTGCCATCTTGTGGAATTGGGTAGAGGTCGCAAGTGGGCTCTTTTGGCTCTTAGCCTTGTTTACCATTTCACTCCAGGCCCTTCCCACAAGGTGGGTTTTAGACAATCAAGCATATCACATATTCTATCACAAGGACATATACTAAAATGTCATTCATTACTCATAGGCAATATGCAAATATATGTAAAACAATGATTGGAAGAAAAACATTAAGTATACCCCTGAATATTTATGTATGTCTGATAATAGAAATCTGCTGCGCTGAAATTGGAATGATTTCCTTTTACCAATCTGTATCTTCCTCTCTTCTCTCAATCGATTTGTTCTTAATATTTAGAAGATATTGCTTAAAGAGAAACAAACAGATTAGTTTCAATTGCATAATGATTAATAAGGATTAATAGTTGCTGCAAGCATCATTATTACATAATCGTATATAACATATATAGATATTCTATATATGTGTGTGTGTGTGTGTGTGTGTGTAATTACTTCTAAAGTTCTAATTACTATTGTCTGCTCATGTATATAATTTATATATTAAACTTACTTCCCATCTTATTGATTTATCATCTGCATCCATATATTCCTCCTTGATCCATCTTCTTCTTCATATATACTTCTTGATATCAATCCCTTATTATACTTAAGGGCTGCTGACTTTCTGAGTGCAAGCTACTTATTCATTTCTGATTGCTTCGATCTGCCTTAATGCTTAGGAAATATATATTCCAGATTTCTTATTTTGTCTTTCTATTCCATGAGGATTCCAGATCAGACTTCCTTGAATGCAGATGTATTTCTGAAGGGGATCGATGATTGAATACTTAGTTGTTATTACCTTTCCTGATGCCCCCTTTTGCAAATGGTTTGACTTCCATTATATATCCCTATGTCCAAGTGAAATGGTGCATCTCTTGAAAGGAGGCAACTATCCGAATGGGTGTGTCTTTAAACAAATCTGTTTTAGCAATAATTACTGCCTTCTTAATAATTGTTTCTCTTAATAATTATATTTGCCTTTTGAATCGCTGCCAATTACCCACTTTATCGTTGCTGTTAATTATCAATTATTGTCTTATATTCCATCACTGCTTTTATTAATTCTTTTCAACTTCAAATCTGCCGCCGCTCCTTATATTAACCGATGTCTTTAAATGGCTAAACAAATGCTTGCTAAATGAATTGGAGGTTTGCAGGGGACAGATTCTGACAACCAAATCTGACGTGGAATATTCTGTCCCCCTGTGTATTGTTAAGGCAATGTAATGTATTTATTTTTATATATTTATATTATTATAATGATTTATAATCATAATAATATATTTAAATTGTGAATATTTATATTTATATTTTTAATACTTGTATTTCAACGTTTGCAATTTCGGGGGCATGACACCTTTCCTTTGTGCTGTTTCAATGCTTTCAATCTTGCTGCCATTGCCCTCAACATTTCTGCCATTGTAGCATTTCCACAAGCCATGTCTTCTCCTCTGCCCTTTGCAGTTACAGGATTCACACACCTACAAAAGACTCTTAGGGTTCTCAAGATCAACTCCTTCAGCAAACCAATGAGCTTGACCAGCTCTGATACCACTTAATGCCGTGATAGCCTCAGTGAAAGGCAACTTGAGACTTGCAGCTCCACACATAAACAGTCTACTTGTAACAACAGCTAGGAAATACAATAAATAAGAGGTTATAGAACAACAATTCAAAATTGAATGTCAACTTATTCAATTGTCAATTTGAGTTAGTATAGTCCAGATAC
>VDFB02328476.1:0-40558 GCA_007258455.2 Sequoia sempervirens
AGATTGTGAAGGAAAGTGCTCTGAAAACAAGTCACAATGCTATGGTGACTACTCTTCATACTAGAAAGGAGAAGAACTACTAGATTATTGATAGTGGATGCTCAAATCATATGACCAATGACAAAAGTAAGTTTGTTAAAATTGAGAAATATGAAGGAGGTCTAGTTAAGTTTGGTGATGATACATCTGCTAAGATGTGTGGAAAAGGTTCTATCAGTTTTGATGGCAATCACAATACATATGGTGTTCCTTATGTTAAGGGTTTGACATAAACTCTTGAGTGTTGGACAAATGTGTAGAAAAGGATATAATCTTATGTTTCAGGGTGATGGATATGAGATTAGAAAAATATCCAGAACTATGGTTGTTGCTGGAAGAAGGATACATGGAAATTTTTATTAGCTTAAATGTGTTGATGGTCATTGCTTTATGACTTAGATTAATGAAATTTGGCTATGGAATAGAAGTATGTGTCAATATTAATTTTGATTGCCTAGTGAGGATCGGTTCAGTTCAAGCTATGAGAGATATGCCAAGGATTACAAAGCCCATTAATGTTGTTTGCAAGGAATGTCAAATTGGGAAGTAAGCAAGAAGAAGTTTCAAAGTCAAAGAACAATCTACTACCATACTATTGGAGTTGGTGCATACAAACCTTTGTGGTCCTACCAAAGTAAGAATTTTTCAAGGTGGTAGGTATTTCATGCTATTTATTGATGATTATTCTAGAATGACATGGGTTATTTTTCTCAAAGAAAAATTTGAAGCCATTGATAAGTTTAAAGCATTCAAAGTTATGGTTGAGAATGAAATGATATGAAAATCAATTGTTTGAGGTTTGAAAGAGGTGGAGAATTCACCTCCAATGAATTTAACAGTTTTTTTCAGAATCATGGGATAAAGAGGCATTTATCTATCCCTAGGACTCCTCAACAAAATGAAGTGGTTGAAATAAAAAATATGATTGTTGAAGAAGCTACAAGAACAATGATGAAAGAGGAAAACCTACCTGAAGTCTATTAGAGAGAAGCAATTCATACTGCTGCCTACATTCTTAACAAAGTTCAAGCAAGAGTAAACAATGCAAATACTCCCTATGAGTTATGGTATGGAATGATTCCTACTATCAAATACTTTAGAGTGCTTGGAAGAAAATGCTATATTAGAAGAGATGAAGAAAACTTAGGAAAGTTTGATACAAGATATGAAGAAGGTATCTTCCTTGGATATTATACAAGAAGCAAAGCTTACTAGTGCTACAACAAGAGATTGAAGAAGATTATTTAAAATGTAAATGTCAAAGTGGATGAAGACTTATAGAAGAATTTTGTGGTAATAGATGGATATGAATCAAATGAGTCCTCTTGTAGAGAAAATGAAAGAGATGGAGATAAGGAAAAATAAGTTTAGATTGAAGAGTAAGAAGCTTTAGAAATGATCCCTAAGACTCCTAAGCATGTGCCGAAGAATCATTATGAAGATCAAACCATTGGTGAAAAAAGAAAAGGTGTGTTGAAAAGAAGAAAAGTTTCTATGGATGAAGAATAGGTAAATCTATGTTTACTCTCTAAAGTTGAACCTAAATCAGTTATTAAAGCATGCAAGGATGAATATTGGATCAAGGCTATGGAAGAACTAATGCAGATTGAGAAGAATAAGACTTGGGAACTTGTCCCAAGACTAGCAAACAAGAATTTGATTGGAACTAAGTGGGTATTTAGGAACAAACTAAATGAGAATGCAAAAGTGGTAAGAAACAAGGCAAGGCTTGTGTGTAAGGGCTACTCACAAGTAGAAGGAATATATTTTGAGGAGACTTTTGCTCTGGTGGCAAGAATGGAAGCTATCAAGATGTTTTTGGCTTTTGTAGCACACAAATATTTCAAATTATATCAGATGGATGTAATTTTTTCTTTCTTGAATGGTGAGTTGGAAGAAGAATTATACTTCAAACAACCAGAAGGATTTCAGTTATCAGACAAACTGGATATGGTATGCATAATGAAAAAGGTATTATATGGATTGAAGCAAGATCCTAGAGCTTGGTATGCAAGGTTGGATAGGTACTTGATACAACAAGGATTCAATAAAGGTGTCAAAATAGTAATTCTATTTCAAAGTTGAAAAAAGATCAAATCTTGATTGTGGTTGTGTATGTTGATGATATAATCTTTGGAGAAAATAAAGCTATGTGTAAGAAATTTATAGAAGAGATGCAGAAAAAATTTAAGATGTCTATGTTTTGGGAGATGAATTTCTTCTCGGTTACAAATTAATTAGATAGAGAAAGGTAAGATCTATTTTGAACAAAGTGGTCAAGGAAATGTTGAATGTTTGGAATGGAAGATTCTAAACCGTGTACTCCACATGAAGTTGCAAGCTAAGTAATGATGAATCATTATGTTACGAGTAAATAAAGATCGATTGGAGGAATCGCTATATCTCAATCGCTACTATACCTGGATATCATGCACGTAATTCAGTGGCTACTTCAGAAGATCCCAAAGAGTCGACAACAAATAGATATTTAGATACCTGGCAATTTCAAAAATTACTTGTGTATCCAAAGGATCGATTTTTCAAAGTTTATATAGAGTAGATTGGGCGTGATGCTGATGATAGGAAAATAAGGAAACATTTTCTTGGATATAGATTGGTGTCTTAAGGAGAAAGGCTTTTATCTAATATTCATTCTATTATATCGTAGTCAAATATATACAGGATGAAGCTACAAATCAAGGATATCAAAGTTGTATATGATGAACCAATTTCTATCTTCTATGATAATACAAGTGTTATTAACATTTCAAAGAATCCAATGGTGCATTCAAGGATAAAACATATCTCAATCTGATATCACTTTTTGAGAGAAAAGGTTGCAAAGAATGAAGTGAAGCTTGAGTATGTGCTTACAAAGGACCAGGTTGTTGATATATTCACTAAGGCTCTTCCTAAGGATACTTTTGAGTATCCTTGGGAGAATTTAGGGGTTATTAATCCTCCTTCCTTGAACTATATGCATAAGGATATGCATCAGTTCAGTGGATTTCAATATTCATTCCTTATTTTGGACTAATGTCAGAGGCTACCTCTTAGGGGGAGTAGGTGGTGCTTTGTTGGTTGTTGTAGTCATGGGGAGTTAGTGTTGGTATAGTTTGGTGTCATCCTTTATCAGATGTGTCAAAGGATATGTACATTAGTTGATAGTTGATGCAGTTTGTTGTGTTCTCCTAAGGGGGAGTATGCAGAGTAGTAAAAAGAGAAAGTATATGTGTTTGATTTCAAAGGGATAAAGAGATGCATATGTGTTGCCCTTTTCGATTAATTTCAAAGGGGGAGAGAAATATTCATTTGAAAAAGATCAGATGAAAAAGGGGGAGAGAATAGTGTGAATAAGGAGTTGAGGGAGAGAAAGAAAAGAAAGAGAAAGAGTTGGTATGGTGTAGTATGTTGGTGATAACAATTGTTTGTTGTTGTTGATGGTTTTTAACATCATATGTCACCATAAATGATAAAGGGGGAGATTTTTGCAAGTATGAGTAGTTGGATTTTTCATTTATGTCAACAAGCTTGGAGGATATTTTTGCAAGCTTATGCTTGTGTTGTCATTGATGACTAGTTGTGTTTATGCTTTGATTAGTTTCATTATGTTGTCATTAGTAAGTGCTACTAGTGTCAACCTCTAGTGTTTCTTTGATAAGATTATGTTGGTAGATTTTTTTTGTTTAGTGATGGTGAGGAAGTGTTGAAGATGATGAGTATATGTCTCTGGTGCTTGGTTTTCAAGTGATTTTGAGAAAATTTGAATAAAAGAGGAAAACAATGTGTTGTAGAGGTGTTTGGATGTATAGTGTGGTGTTTTGGTTTTGCTCCGCATTTCTTCATGGTTGAAGATCTTCTTGTGAGCTTTGGATATGTTGGTTAGAGGTGTTTAGAGGCTCTATATTCAAAATTTCTTGGTTTGGATAATTGTGCAAAGAGAGTTGTGTTTGCTAGTGTGTGAATCGTATGTTGCAGTGGTGTCTGGGAGAAATGGTTTTTCTCTACATTTCTCTGTAGTTTGGTTTCTAGTCTTACATTTCTGGAAGTGTGTTGATAATGATCATATTTACCTACAATCAATTTTTTTCATAGTTTAGAGCTTGACAAGTTGATTTCTTGGGTTACAGAGTATGGAAGGTTATCTAAGTGTACTGGGCGTGTACATTCTTCAACTGAAAATTGTTGTGAAGGAATTTGTTAAATTTCAAGGTGTTTGTGGAATATCTATGATTTTTTTTCAAGTGATGTTTAGTGTCTACAAGTCATATTTTAAATTGAGGAAGCATTTACTTAAATGTTAATGGTGTTTACACAAATTATGGATTTTCTTCAGTTTTTATGGAAGTGTGGCATGATGTATATGTTTGATTTGGGTCCGATTTAAAGATTTGATGTGGTCCACTTTCATTCCTTTCCACCGAGGGAATGCTTAGTGCTGACCTAATTTGAATTTGCATGATTGAGGTGCATAACCGACCTTGGAGAATGTTTTCAAGGTTGAAGAAGGTATAAATAAGTGTTGAGTTGATGGGGAATTATGAAGTGAAGGGTGTGATGCAAATTACAGAGTTGTGAAGTATAAATTTGTGAAGTTTAGTGTGATCCTAATGAGCTAGACCACTAGAAGTAGTGAGAATAAGGTGTCTACAATCTTCAGAGAGACTATGAATGTGTTAGTGATGTTGTGGTGGATCTTTTCTATTGCATTGAGATGGATTTCTCACAATAAAACTCTTCTTTCTTCATTTTTTGTAATCTGGTAGTGAGCCCTTCTCTCTTTTGGGCAGTGAGCCCTTCGACAATGAGCCCTTTGTATTTAGTCTTGTAATTAATTTATATTGTGAGCTAATCCTCACGGTGGTTTTTCCCTTCTTGGGTTTTCCACATAAATTTGGTGTTCTATTATGTATGGTGTTGTTTTGTTTCAATTTTCTATTATTTTCTTTCATGCTAAATCATTCTAACATAGTAAGGGTTAATTTAGTTGATGTGGATCTAAATGTTTATGAGGGTTTGAATTTTTAATGTACAATTGATTCACCCCCCTCTCAATTATCTTGTGTGCATTCAACACAATTATCTTTCTTATAGCATCTCTTTGATTGGGAGAGATCCTTGTGTTATTCTTCCAAAATTCTTGTATTAAGGATCTTAAGGCTTGAACAATATATTTATCTTTGTGTGGTACTCTACCCAAGAATTCCCCATAAATCATTTTTATTTGGATCCTCCACTCTTTCACGCCTTCTTTTGGCTCTCATTAGAGATGATCTACTTATTTTCAAATTTTTACTTGTCTTTGAAATGATCATCTTATTCCCGGTTTGATTGCTTACCAATTTGATGTCATCACACATTGTGTGACATTACTATCTTTCATGTGTGAGGTATAACCCACACTCATATGCACTCATTAGATTCTTTACAATGGATTTCTCACTCGATTCATCCAATGTTCTTAGCCCAAGAATCTTCATGATGGGCCTAAATTTTAGTTGCCTCATCATTTCAACAAATAGTTGATATCTTCTAGCCTCATTTAGCTTCTCAAAAAATAATCTCCATATCCTCCTTGCATATCTTTGACAAGTCATTTTAGAATCTTATCATCCATTGGTTTCAAAATGTTAGCATCAATATCAATAAAATATTTAGGTTTTATATGCAATCTAGGAGGACTTCTCAAAGGTAAGTTGTGTCAACATTAGGAATATCAACAATATCGGGGATAGATGGTGTACCTTCAATTAGAGATGAAAATGATGGCATACCTTGAAATTTGACATGTAAATGATGTACCTTCAACTTGAGATGTGGTATGTGGAGTGTCTTCAAGTAGAGATGTGTTTTCTAATGTAATTTCAACAACACATGTTGTAGATGGTGTGTCTTCAAGTGGATATGTGATTGTTGATGTACTTTGAACATGGCATATTATAGACAGTGTGCCTTGAACTTCACTTATGGTTGATGATGTTCCCCCAAATTTGGGATTAATTTGTCTCATTGTACATAATTTTTTTATATGTTCCCTTTGTGATTCCAATTCTACATCTCTCTTAGATTGCATGGGAATTTATTCTTCTATGGGATTCAATTTCTTTTCTTCACGAATTTGTCTCATTGTTTCTCTTCTCCTTTCATTTTTGGATTCATGTTCATCCGGTGTTATAGGCTTTGATCGTTTCCTCAACATGATATTGAATGATACATGTTCACAAACACAAAGAGAACAAAAGTAAGTAATGCTCACTAAAACAAAAAAATAAAAACCAAATGAAAACAATTGTAATTGATCTATGTGAGAAGGTGAAAAGCAAAAAACTTTAAATTTATACAAAAAAACTCTTGATAAACAATTGAATTGTACAAAAATTAAATTGATTTGAGTGAAATATAGAGGCATTCACAATGAGAGAAGGGGCATCAACAAGTTTGAAAGGGTAGACTACATAGCCTTATGACTGTAATACAATCATAGGGGAAGCCTTTCCAAGAAGGGACAACAAGTTTGAGAGGGTAGTAGTAAAAGGACAATCACTTTTAATTGAATAAAGGACAACAATATCAATATGAAGGTTATGCAATGAAGAACCCAACCACATGGTCCTAATGAGAATAAGAGACAAACAGTAACAACAATGCAATTGAGGAGGTTTCAAATAATGCAATAAACTTAGAGAAGGTTACAAAGGATAGTGAACATAATGTTGAAGACATCCACCATGAAGAAGGGCAATGAAGGCATTATTCACCAAGAAGATGGTAGGGGCAAACCTATGGCAGTCTTAGGTAAAGAACCATGCATTTGAAAATGAACATGCATAGGATCAATGGAGACATTAGAGAGAATCCAAATAAGGTATAAGGACAATCATTTGGATTTCAGACCTTCACAATGGAAGTGCTAAAGGATAGTCATTAATGAGGCAATGACAACCTTGATGGGGCAACAATGTCATAATAAAAGTTTGAGTTTGAGTATGGGCATAAATATTTCAGGGATAAGAGGCAATTTTCAAACTAAGGGTAAATCAGTGAAAGAAAAATAGAGCAGGGTATGTACATTGATGAAAGGGATTTGATAAAAATCAACAATTGAGGTAATATTAAGAAGGATATTCAATCATGGATTTCTCAATGAAGATAGATTGTGGAGTAAGAAGAGTTTGCATGATCTTCCTTAGGCACATATATAAAAAGGTGGACAATGCAATAATACTCTTTCATCAAGAGCAACAATAATACTCTTTCACCAAGGGCACCAATAATACTCTTTCACAATAAATACATTTATCAAAGTCAAAATGGACATCCACAAAATTAGTTCGATGGGATAAAATTTTCATAGGTATATTGAATAGTAATAAGTAGAATAATTAATGCAATATAAGGAAACTTATTCTTCTTCCTCATACTTAAGAACTCCAAACATCTCAAAATCAATATTTGCATGAAGATGTCTATCTAATTTTCCTTATCCATGGTATCAGAAGCACTCATTACATATTCGTCTATTATTTCAAAATATATCTCATCAACATCCTCTCCTCTACCGATAGCTCTTATACCCCTACTCCACTACCTATTTGTAATCTCGGGTTTGTAAGGAACTAAGCCAAATTTGTAGTTGCATCCTTGAATAATACACATGCCAGAATTTGGAATCCAATCTGAACTGCCATTGTTTTAGCTTCTTGAATTGATGGAATTTATTCTTGGGCCTATAAGAACCTTGCAGTGCATAGGAATCTATAAATTGGAGGCTACATTGGTTTGTAAAAATTTAATGGGAGGAAAATTTTCATATTGTGTCTTCTCAAATTGATGGAAGAGGAAACAATTTAATGTTCTATCTTCTTCTTTTAGAATTAAGCAAAACAATTGTATGTAGTATTTCAAAGAGGTGGGAGGAAAAGGAAAGGAGCACAATAACAAACACAAATATGTAGCTAATGGAGAAAGCAGTAGATTATATCCATAGCCAAGGTCTTATTGAATGGAACAAGGGGTAGATTGTATCCAATCATTTTTACGCTAATTGAATATGACAATTTGCTACATAATATAGTTAGTAGGAAATTGCAACTGAAAAGAAAAGGAAAATGAAAATCAATTGATCTATGTGAGGAGAAAAGGAGAATATGTAGCTAATGGAACAAGGGGTAGATTAAATCCATAGCCAAGGTCTTATTGAATGGAACAAGGGGAAAATTATATCCAATCAGTTGTACACTCATTGAATATGACAATTTTCTACATAATTTAGGTAGTAGGCAATTGCAACTACCACGGTCTATTTTTTCCACTACCAAAGTTTGTATTTTATCTTTTAAGAGGGTTTCTAGGATAAATATAGTGTTCTTAATTATTCATTATAGTGGTGGTTTCTAGGATAGATATAGTTTTCTTAATCCTTTTGATATTTCCAAATCCACCTATATTCTAGCCAATGTAGAGTGAATCAATAAATGTTTGTTTTTAGATCAATTGCTAAAAATAAAATGAAACATAATTGATCAATGTGAGAAACAAACACAAATATGCAACTAATGAGCAAGGGGTAGATTACATCTATAGCCAAGGTCTTATTGAATGGAACAAGGGGCATATTGCATCCAATCATTTTTACACTCATTGAATATGATAATTTTCTACATAATATAGGTAGTAGGCAATTGCAACTAAAAAGTAACAAAAAATGAAAATTAATTGATCTATGTGAGGAGAAAAGGAAAATATGTAGCTAATGGAACAAGGGTAAAAATACATCCATAGCCAAGGTCTTATTGAATGGAACAAGGAGTAGATTGTAGCCAATCATTTGTACACTCATTCAATATGACAATTTGCTACATAATTTAGGTAGTAGGCAATTGCAACTGCCACAATCTATATTTTATCTCTTAAGAGGGTTTCTAGGATAAATATAGTGTTCTTAATCCTTTCAAGATTTCCAAATCCACCTATATTCTAGCTAATGTAGATTGAATCAATTTGTTTGTTTTTAGATCAATTGCTAAAAATCCAATGAAAAGAAATTGATCTATGTGAGAAGCAAACACAAATATGTAGCTAATGGCGCAAAGGGTAGATTACATCCATAGCCAAGGTCTTATTAAATGGAACAAGTGGAAAATTATATCCAATCATTTTTACACTCATTGAATATGAAAATTTGCTACATAATATAGGTAGTAGGCAATTGCAACTAAAAAACAAAGGAAAATGAAAAGAAATTGATCTATGCGAGGAGAAAAGGAAAATATGTAGCTAATGGAACAAGGGGTAAATTACATCCATATCCAAGGTCTTATTGATTGTCCAACAAGGGGTAGATTGTAGCCAATCATTTGTACACTCATTGAATATGACAATTTGCTACATAATTAGGTAGTAGACAATTGCAACTGTCACAGTCTACTTTTTCCATTGCCACCGTCTGTATTTTCTCTCTTAAGAGGGTTTCTAGGATAAATATAGTGTTCTTAGTCCTTTTGAGATTTCCAAATCCACCTATATTCTAGCCAATGTAGAGTGAATCAATTTGTTTGTTTTTAGATCAATTGCTAAAAATCAAATGAAAAGCAATTGATCTATGTGAGAAGCAAACACAAATATGCAACTAATGAGCAAGGGGAAGATTACATCCATAGCTAAGGTCTTATTGAATGGAACAAGGGGAATATTTTATCCAATCATTTTACACTCATTGAATATGACAATTTTCTACATAATATACCTGTAGTAGGCAATTGCAGCTGAAAAGTAACGACAAATGAAAATTAATTGATATATGTGAGGAGAAAAGGAAAATATGTAGCTAATGGAACAAGGGTCAAATTACATCCGTAGCCAAGGTCTTATTGAATGGAACAAGGGGCATATTGTAGCCAATCATTTGTACACTCATTGAATATGACAATTTGCTAAATAATTTAGGTAGTAGGTAATTGCAACTACCACAGTCTACTTTTTCCACTACCATAGTTTGTATTTTATCTCTTAAGAGGTTTCTAGGATAAATATAGTGTTCTTAATTCTTCATTATAGTGGTGGTTTCTAGGATAAATATAGTGTTCTTAATCCATTTTAGATTTCTAAATCCACCTATATTCTAGCTAATGTAGAGTGAATCAATTTGTTTGTTTTTAGATCAATTGCTAAAAATCAAATGAAAATAAATTGATCTATGTGAGAAGCAAACACAAATATGTAGCTAATGGAACAAGGGGTAGATTACATCCATAGCCAAGGTCTTATTAAATGGAACAAGGGGCATATTATATCCAATCATTTTTACACTCATTGAATATGACAATTTGCTACATAATATAGGTAGTAGGCAATTGCAACTGAAAAACAAAGGAAAATGAAAATAAAATGATCTATCTGAGGAGAAAAGGAAAATATGCAGCTAATGGAACAAGGGGTAAATTACATCCATAGCCAAGGTCTGATTGAATGGAACAAGGGGCAGATTGTAGCCAATCATTTATACACTCATTGAATATGATAATTTGCTACATAATTAGGTAGTAGTCAATTGCAACTACCACAACCTATTTTTTCCACTGCCATAGTCTGTATTTTCTCTCTTAAGAGGGTTTCAAGGATAAATATAGTGTTCTTAATTCTCCATTATAGTGGTGGTTTCTAGGATAAATATAGTGTTCTTAATCCTTTTGAGAACATACCATCAAAAAAAGGGTTGGAATAACCTATTGATAGTGGATGTGGTGACAAAGCGGTGGTAGTGATAGAAATAATAGACCCTTGTGTTGGATCATGATTGATGTGCATTAGAAAGAATCTTTTATAGAAGGTGCATCAAAATAAAATCTCATTTAGTGTAGCTTTAATGGAGGGTGAACAAGGTTAAATGGAAAAATTATGCTAACTAGTTCTAATGCACAATAAAACAAAACACTCCATAATCGTTATGTGTAAATTAGCTACACAAATCTCATACAAAACACATAAGACTCAAATCCTTCACATGTCATCATGAAGCACAAGATTCAACCATGATACATGGACAAAAACACAAGGAATATCTTGGGAGTTCATTGTAACCAAGTAGAAAACCCATACAAATCGATCAAATATACACCATGTCATAAACTTCAAACAAAACCCATAGAAATTAATGCCATATTACTAAACCCTTTACACAAAATCCATCTAGCTACAATGAAAAAGAGTGAATTCCACTAACCATGATGGAAATGGACTACCATAAGCAACACAGATTGAAGACATAAGCATGTTTCTGTTAAGTTGAAATCCTCTATATAAGTTTACATGAATTCATCTAAATTATGTCATGTTTTTTATTTTTTCTTCAAACTCCTAAAAATTTAACTTTTTATGCAACTTCCATCTAATTCAATGTTAAATTCTATGTAAAACTATTATGATTAATAAAATTATGAAAAGAATGGTCGATATTGTCAAAACAAAACACAAAAATTCAATATAAATATTTCAATTCAAGAAAAATAAATATATTACCTGATCTAATCAAATTTGATATAGAAACTTCAAATTATCTTCTTATACATATCCAACAGGAAAATTGGTTCTCAAAAGGTGATGGGGCAAGCATAATATGGTACTACAACAAGTCAACTACATAAAAAGGTGTTTGCTTGTCGAACAAAGTGCAAAACCAAATAAAGGAAAATAATTTGTGGGCCTGTATCATGGGTCAAATCCCTTTTTTATCATTTTTGGCAAAGGCCATTTGGTGCTCACAAAATTTGGCAAGTTCCAAATGTGTTGCAAAAAAGACTTTGCAATTTGGCCAGTGCCAAATGTGTTGTTTGGGGGCTTCACAATTTGGTGAGCGCCAAAATTGCTCTATAGAGAATCTACAATTGTCAAGGCCTCAACCCTATACAGAGACCTACAAAGTAGAGATAGAAGAGTGGGAGAGACCTAGAGGAGTAGCAAGGGATGGAGGGAGAGGTTTAATGATATTTACTGATAATGAAGAGGATAAGAGAGAAGAGTGGGAGAGACCTGGAGAAGGAGAGAGATAATTTCATAAAGTGGGAAAGAGTGGTAAGGAGGAGGGAGAGAGGTGGAGAGGGAGGGAGATAACTAGAGAACCTAGCGAGATATAGAGCTGAGAGACCTACAACCTAGGGAGAGAGGAGTGAGACATATAGGGGGAGAGATAGGGGTGAGAAAGATAGAGGGGGGAGAGGGGTGGGTAATGATACAAGGAGTGAGAGGTAGATATGGCTAAGGAGGGATGGAGAGGTAGAGAAGGAGCAACTAAGAGACCTAGAGAGGGGAGAGGTAGAGAGGTGAGGAGGAGATAGAGGTGAGAGATAAAAGAGAGGGAGAGAGAAATGGAAGTATTGGTAGAAGAGTAAGAAGGGATGGAGGGAGATTCAAACATGGAGGGAGTGAGAGGCATAGGGAGGGAGGAGTTAGAGAGGTAATGACGTAGAGAGGGGAGAGAAATTAAAGAGGAGAGAGAAAAGAGAAAAGAGGTAGAGATGGCTAAGGAGGGACAGAGAGGCTAGCAAGGAGTGACTTACATACTTAGAGAGAGGAGAGGTATAAAGATAATATATGATCCTTTCTAGAAATACCTTGACCTGGGATGCTATCAATATAGTGATCTCAGTCTAAATCTATAACACTTTATTGTTTGTAAGAGAATGTCATATTTGTATCCAGTTATGTAAAGCTCTAGGAATATCCAAATGGAATGTTTTGAGAGAGACATTAGTATATATTCTCTCATCTATTATATATATTGGGAAATATAATTACTAAAATTTCTCTTTAAGCTTATAAATCATGTTATTGGTTGTGATTAGTTTTAGTTCATGTTTTCCAACTTCCTTTTCAAATGCAACTATAATAGTGAAATAGTTCGCTGCTACTTGAGACGATTTTCCACATTCTTTAACTTATTGCGTGACTCAAATATTTCCTTCTCCATTGTTTCAATAATAATATCTTTTTCTTTTATATTTTATTTACTATATAAAATAATAAGGTGTTTATCTTAGAGCACTTATTTTAAAGTTTCAATTTATTCCTATTATTTTTTCTCATTTGAAGGCTTTACCTATTCATACTATGGCATTACTAATAGGATCTCAAATTTTACTTCCATAGTGCTCATAGGTGCACAAGATGTCTTAGCCTCATATTCTATTTTCATTTGAATATCCTCTTTCGAGGAAAATTTATGGCTAGGAAGATTCCTTGGTGTCTAGAGTAATCTCAACAATATTTCACTTACATATGGAGTTAATTGTTTGCTAAGGTATGAATTTTCAATGCTTTCTTCTCCTAGGTATGCAAGAAGATAAATTATTTTATATTTTATGGCTCATCAGGCCTCTTTATCTCAAGAGTTAATGGTGTTGCCTTCCTCCACAATCAGAGTGCTACTAAGGTGGTAGTTGAAGAGGGTTGATCTTCAACAACAAATACATTAGGGTGTTTAAGGTGACATTGAGATGGCTTTTCTACAACTATTTTTATTTTATATGGCTTGATATGTATCCTCTATAAATATTTTCCTTAGGGGAAGGAGTGAGAGGTAAAGATGGCTAAGGAGAGATAGAGAGGTTGACAAGGAGTGATTGAGAGACCTAGAGAGGGGAGAGATAGAGAGGTGAGGGGGAGAGAGGTGAGAAATATAAGGGAGGGGGAGAAAAAGAGAAGTATTGGTAAAGGAGTAAGAATGGATGGAGGGATAGGAAACCAAGGAGGGAGTGAGAGGCATAGGGAAGGAGGAGTTAGAGAGGTGATGACACAAAGAGGGGAGGAAAACTAAAGAGGAGAGAGATAATAATGAAGAGGTAGAGATGGCTAAGGAGGGATGGAGATGTTGGAAAGGAGTGACTCAAATACTTAGAGGTGAGAGACCTACAACCTAGGGAGATAGGGGTGAGAGACATAGGGTGAGAGAAATAGAGGGGGAGAGGGCTGGGTAATCAGATAAGGAGTGAGATACCTTGAGATGGTTAAGGAAGGATGGGGAGGTAGAAAAGGATTGACTGGGAGACCTAAAGAGGGAGAAAAAGCTGACAGGAGAGGAGAGAGAAGAGAGCAAGCATTACAGGCATGAGGAGGAACCAAGGAGGATGGAGGCACAGGAAGGAGCAAGCATGAGAGAACTGTCCGAGGACAAAGAGAATAACACAGAGGTAAAGATGGCTAAGGAGGTATAGAGAGGCTGGAAAGGAGTGACTCAGATACTTAGAGCTGAGAGGCCTACAACTTAGGGAGAAAGGGGTGAGAGACATAGGGGAGAGATAGGCTAAGAGAGATAGAGGGGGGAGAGGGGTGGGTAATGATACATGGATTGAGAGACCTAGAGATGGATAAGGAAGGATGGAGAGGTAGAAAAGGAGTGATTGAGAGACCTAGAGAGGGGAGAGGCAGAGAGGTGAGGGGGAGAGACAGAGGTGAGAGAAAGAAGAGAGGGAGAGAGAAAGGGAAGTATTAGTAGAGGAGAAAGAAGGGATGGAGGGAGAGGTAGACATGAAGTGAGTGAGAGCCATAGGAAATGGGGAGGGAAACTGAAGAGGAGAGAGAGAATAATGAAGACGTAGAGATAGCCAAGGATGGATGGAGAGGTTGGAAAGTAGCGACTCAAATACTTAGAGAGGGGAGAGGTAGAGAGGAGGTAGAGAAAAACAAAATTAGAGTTCAAAGAGGCAGGCAAGGAGGAGGAGAGAGAGAGAGAGGAAACAACCAGAGAGCTTTGAGGAGACATAGAGGCAGAGAATCCATAGCCCAGGAGGGTGAGATGAGAGACCACACAGACACTGAGACCCAGAGGGGAGAGGCAGAGAGAGGGAGAGAGGAGAGATAGAATAAAGGAGGGAGAAAGGAACTATTGGTAGAGCAGAATGGATGAGTGAGGAGGTAGAGTTTGAGAAAGGAGAGGCATGGGAGGACAGAGAGCAAGATGATGCAAAAGAGGAGGAAACCAGAGATAATCAAGAGGCAGATACAAGAGGATGGAGAGCCTGAAAGGAGGACTGAGAGGGGAGAGAGCCTAGGGGAGATATGTGAGAGATGGAGGGGAGGTTGGCAATGAGACAAGGAGTGAGAGACCCAGATGAGGAGGATTATAAGAGAATGAGAAACCCAGAGAGGGGAGAGAGGCAGAAAGAAGAAAGAGAGAGAGAAGAAGAAGAGGAGAGAGAAATGGAAGATCAAGAGTGAGAAGGATGGAGGGAGGCATGATAGGTTTAGAGGTATAGGAAGGGAGTTAGAGAGTGATGATGAGGAGGAAAATGAAGGAGGAGAGAGAATAATGAAGAGGTAGAGATGGTTGAGGGATGGAGAGACTGGTAAGGAGTGACTCAAATACTTAGAGAGGGGAGAGGTAGAGCAGCAAGGGGAGAGAGAAAAAAATGAGAGAGAGAAGTTCACAAAGAGGGAAAGAGGGGTAAGGAGGGAGAGAGGTGAAAAGTGAGGGAAATAACTAGAGAAAAAAATGAGAGAGAGAAGTTCACAAAGAGGGAAAGAGGGGTAAGGAGGGAGAGAGGTGCAAAGGGAGGGAAATAACTAGAGAGCCTTGAGAGATATAGATGTGAGAGACCTATAGCCTAGTGAGAGAGGGGTGAGAGACATAGGGGAGAGATAGGGGTGAGAGAGATAGAGGGGGAGAGGGTTTGGTAATGACACAAGGAGTGAGATACCTAGAGATGGATAAGGAGGGATGGAGAGGCAGAAAAGGAGTGAATGAGAAACCTAGAGAGGTGAGAGGTAGAGAGGTGAGGGGGAGAGAGAGGTGAGAGATAGAAGAGAGGGAGAGAGAAAGGTAAGTATTGGTAGAGGAGTAAGAAGGGATGGAGGGAGTGAGAGGCATAGGGAAGGAGGAGTTAGAGAGGAGATGCCATAGAGAGGGTAGGGACAAATAAGCGAGGGGTGAGAGACATAGGGGATATATTAGTGAGAGGAGATAGAGGGGAGAGGTGTAGTGAGAAAGGAGGAGGAGGTAGAGAGGCAAAGGGAAGGGAAGGAAAGGTAGAGAGGGATATAAGGAGAGAGAGTGGGAGATACCTAGAGAGGGGAGAGAGAAGAGGAGAGAGAAAGGGAAGTATCGGTAGAGGAGTAACAAGGGATGGAGGGAGAGGTACACATGGAGGGAGTGGGATACATAGGGAGGATGAGATAAAGAGGTGATAACCTAGAGAGGGGAGGGAGAGAGATGAGAGAGATACGAACAAGGTGATATATAGAGGGGGAGAGAGGTGGGTAATGAGACAAGGAGGGAAAGGCTTGGATATGGGGAGAGAGAGGTTGGGAGGGAGAGCTAGCAATCGAGAGAAAGGAGAGAGATGGGTGAGAAACAATAACAAAAGGAGATAGAAGAAGATAGATATAAGGAGGCAAGAATGGAGATGGGGTTAAGGAGGGAAGGTAAGGTAGAAAGGGTGGGAGAGACCTAGAGAGGGTTGAGATAGAAAAGGGTAAGTATTGGTTAAGAGGGAAGGAGGTAGAGAGGGAGTGAAAGGTAAAACCTTGAATATCCATCATCGATCATAAATTGTAAACTCAACCTTATCAAAGTGGGGGAGAGACAAACAAAGAGAAAGAAAATTTGGTTTTTTGTTAATGCAATTAGTTTAGCGTTCACTAAATTGATTGCTTTGGGAAATACCAACCCAAAGGGTTTGATTTTTCCTTGGGAATCCAACCCAAAGGGTTGAATGACCATTTCATGCCAAGGACATGATTTTGTGAAAGTGTAACAAAATTTCAATTTTTTTGGGTCATGCTAACTGTTTGGTTTGTACATATTTCAATGCAAGTTTATATAAAAATTGTGATGATATTAGACTCTCTTACCTATTATATAGGAGTGAATTGTTGGAATTTGATGTTGTCTATTTTCATTAATGGTTGTCATTGATGTCAACATATCTTGGTTGATTAATTATGATTCTTTGGTGATCCAGACTGACGAGCTCTAGATGTTTTGTTGTGATGATATATCTTTTGGTCATGCCTATCCTGGTCCCATTCATCTTGTAACATAATGAGACACATTCTTTTGGGTTTGGACCAATTTGGAAATTGGTTAGTGTACCCTGAAACATTATTTGCATTATAACATGTTTATTCTATTTTCGGATATCATTGTAACATGTTGACTTGAGCGAGGAGGTTCTATGTGGTCCACGTTTCGTTCCTCTTCACTGTAGGAATGATTTTGTGGCTACCCAATTCAAATTGTATTTGGCCAACTTAGAAGACTATGAAGACATTGTGTTCAACTGACCTAAGAGATTGTGACAACATGGAATGGTATAAGTAAGAATTGATTTGGTTTGATGAAAGCAAGTGTGATGATTGTGAATCTAAAATTCCAGACATTGTGAAGTGTGCAAAATTATATGACCAAAGGCAACAAATAGTGAAATTCTATCAGGTGTCATTATTAGTGACAGTCATTTCAGCGGTGGATTTCCTTTCATAATTCTTCTAGAAATGAGCCATTTTCTGTTGGTAGTGAGCCTATAACTATTGGAAGTGAGCCTATTTTTGTTGGTAGTGAGCCATTATCTTTTGGTAGTGAGCCTTTTATATATTTGGCTATAACAGCCGGGAAGTGAGCCTTACCTGCATTGAGCCTTTGTAAAAATCACCTTAATCGGTGTCACCTTAACTAGTGCTTTATAATTGAGAATTATTATTCTCCATGGTTTTTCTCTTCTTGGGTTTCCACTTAAATTCTGGTGTTCATTGTGCATGGTGTTGTTTTGTGCTTTCATGTTCATTAATAACTAATTGGTTTAAGCTTGTTCTGGATTAATTAAAGTCAAGAAAAATGTTTTATAATAACTGATTCACCCCCCTCTCAGTTATCCAAACTGTTCAACAATTGGTATCAAAGCTTTGGTTCCTCAAAGAAGGGCTTAACCGCTTGGGGTAGATCCGATGGCACACAAACTGACAATTCTTGTATTTGATGGATCTGACTATAGTTTATGGAAAGTGTAGATGAAAGGTTACTGATCTCTCTAGGCTACAAGACTTGGAAATCTATTGAGACAAAAATATGTTGAGCCATAAAAAGGTGTTTCTATTGTAGATGATATTTCAGCCTATGAAGAGAATGAAAAAGCAAGGTACGCAATATTTAGTGGTTTGTCTAAGACTGAGTTAACAAAAATTATTTCATTGGAAACTACTTATGAAGTTTGGGAAAAGTGGAAAGAAATCTATGAAGGAAATGATAAAGTCAAATTATCAAAGAAGTTGACAGCTAAGCACAAATAAACTTGAGAATGGAAGAAGGTGAGGATATAGGAACCTACTTTCAGAGAGTTGACAGTGCAGTAAATGAAGTCAAAAATCAAGAAGGGACTTTGACAGATGAAGATGTAATGGAGAAGTTTTTGATGACCTTACCAGAGAGTTACAGTGACAAGATCTCAGCTATTGAGGAAGTTTATGATCTAGAGAAATTCACTAGAGAGCAACTATTTGGCACCTTGACCGCATTTGAGATGAGGAAATTTGGAAAAGAAAAGGAAAAATCTAAAACAACCTTCAAAGCCACAAAGATAGAAGAAGATTTGGATGATGAAATTTCAGAAGAGTTGGAAGAAAACTTCACAAGGAATCTGAAGAAAGGTATTGGTAAGTACAAAGGTATGTTACCTCTTAAATGTTTCAGATGTGGAAAGATTGGTCATTTAGCAACTAAGTGTCCAAAAAGGGGAACCAGGAAAAAGTTTAAAAAGATCAATAATAAGGCCTATTATGTTAATGAGAATGTCGACATTTCAGATGATGAATCAAATCATGAGGATTGTTTGTTTTTGGTGGAAAAGGATGAACCTAGATTTGATATCTCTAATATTTGTCTGAAATCCAATGATAGCACTGAAGTTGCATTGTTTGTTAAAAGAAATAGAGATGAATGGCTAATTGATAGTGGATATTCGAATCATATGACCGGTGATAAAAGTAAGTTCATAAGCTTGAGAAATATGATGGAGGTTCTGTTAGATTTGGAGATGATAAAACAACACAGATTGTTGGAATTGGTTCTACTACATTTGATGGAAAGCATAACACTGGCAATGTTTACTATGTGAAGGGTTTATATCATAATATTTTGAGTGTTGGACAAATGTGCAAAAATGGCTATAATGTGGTGTTTCAGGATGATGGTTGTGAGATTTTGAAGAGATCCATAACTGTTATTATAGCTAGAAAAGTAATAAGTGGGAATATGTATCAATTGGAAGGAGCTACAAAGAGATGCTTATTCTCCCAATCCAATGACAGTTGGCTCTGGCATCGAGGGATGTGTCACATCAACTTCGACAATTTGGTAAGGATAAGTTCAATAAGAGCAGTCAGAGATTTTCCAAGACTGACCAAACTAGACAACACTATCTGCAAGGATGTCAAGAAGGAAAGTAGACTAGAGAAACATTCTAAAGAAAAGAAGAATCATCTATCAGTTTGTTGGACCTTGTACACACTGACCTATGTGGTCTGACCAAAACAAGAAGCCTACAAGGTGAGAGGCATTTCATGCTCTTAATAGATGATTATTCTAGACTAACCTGGGTTGCATTTTTAAGAGAAAAATTAGAAGCTTTAGAAAAATTCAAGATTTTCAAGGCAAGAGTTGAGAATGAAGTTGACAGAAGAATCAAGTTTATAAGATCTGATAGAGGAGGAGAGTTTACTTTTGATGAATTCAACAAGTTCTTTGAAAAACACGGCATTAAAAGACAACTATCTTCCCCTAGAACACCTCATTAGAATGGTGTAGTAGAAAGAATGAACCAATCAGCTCAAGAAGCAACTAGAACAATGATCATGGAAGTAGGTTTACCACAAATCTACTAGAGAGAAGCAATACACACAATAGTATACACTCTTAACAAAGTACAGTTCCAGAGGAAATATGGAAAGACATCATATGAGCTATGGCATGGAAGAGCTCCCACAGTAAAGTACTTCAAAATTTTTGGAAGTAAATGCTACATCTAGAGAGATGAGGACAATCTTGGAAAGTTCAACAATAGAGCTAATGAAGGCATATTTTTGGGTTACTCTACAAGAAGCAAAGCGTACCGGTGTTATAACAAGAGACTGAACAATATTATTGAAAGTGAAAATGTAAAAGTAGATGAAGATGTTCAAAGAAATCTTGAAAGGTATATTGAATATGAACTAGATGACTTGGATGACAAAGGAGAAAAAGATAAGAGAGAAGAAGAAGAAGAAGAGACAAAGGAGGCTCTGACAACTAAAACTAAAACTCCAAGGTATGCATAGAAAAACCACTCATAAAACTAGATCATTGGAGATAAGAATAAGGGAATCACCACAAGAAGTAAAGCAACTCAAGAGCAAGTACTATTGTGTCTACTCTTAGAAACTGAGCCAAAGATTCTAGAAGAAGCATGCAATGATTAGAATTGGGTGAAGGAAATGAAGGAAGAGCTTGATCAGATAAAGAAAAATCAGACTTGGGAACTTGTTCCCAAACCGGCTGACAAAAATGTAATTGGAACAAAGTGGGTATTCCAGAACAAGCTAGATGAAAATGGAAAGGTAGTGAGAAACAAGGCAAGATTGGTTTGCAAAGGTCACATTTGGATCAAAGGTATTGATTTTGAAGAAACATATTCACCTGATGCCCAGATGGAAACGATCAGGATATTCTTGGCCTTTGCAGCTTTTAAGGATTTAAAAGTCTATCAAATGGATGTAAAGTCTACATTCTTGAATGGAGAACTAAAGGAAGAAGTCTACATTGGGAAACTGGAAGGATTCAAGTCCGTAAGTGACTCATATGCTATTTGCAGGTTGAAGAAAGCTCTATATGGATTGAAGGAGGCACTCGGATCTTGGTATGGTAGATTAGACAAGTACTTGATTGGACAAATATTTCAAAAGGGATCTACTGACAGTAATGTATACTACAAAACTCACTCAAATCAAATGTTGATTGTTGTGGTTTATGTTGATGACATAATCTTTGGAGGAAATGATGATATGTGAAGAAAATTTGTAGATGAAATGTAGAAGGAATTCAAAATGTCTATGATTGGTGAGTTAAATTTATTCCTTGGACTACAAGTAAATCAGACCAATAAAGGAATTTTCATTTCTCAATCCAAGTATACCAAAGAATTATTGAAGAAGTTTGGATTGGAGAATTCTAAACTGGTTTGTACACCTATTGTTACCGGATACAAGTTGACAAAAGAAGATGATTCACCTAAAGTTGATGCAAGTATGTATAGGTCAATGATTGGAGGATTGTTATATTTGATTGCAACTAGACCAAACATTATGTATGTTGCTTGTTTAGCAACCATATTTCAGAAAGAACCAAAGGAATCACATGTTGAATGAAAAAGGATCTTTAGATATTTGAAGGGTACAAAAGACATGGGGTTATGGTATCCAAAGGACTAAAATTTCACTTTGACATTATTGTCAATCAGATTGCACCCAAATGCTTGAATGACTAAATTTAGCAATTTGTTGAAACATGGGAACTATCTTCAAGTTGTGGGTATTCCTATGGTGAAGATAGACCTCCAGATTCTAGGCTGGTTCCTATATGATGATCAATTAGGTACTTGAATGATTTGTTGGGAAAAGGGAAAGAAACTTAATCTAATGCAAAACTGGAAAAGTTGAACTGTGGTGATGTAACTATTTGATTTAAAGAAAGCAGATTAATTCACAACTGATTCCTTACGAGCCTATTTTCACAACTCAGACTGAACAATTTAACTGCATAAACGATTCATAGAAAGGCCTAATAATTCATTCTTTATGAAGGAAGAATTTATTTTCACAACTTAAAGATATGAATGTATTATAAGCACAATTTATGACCTACAACTAAAATCATTTTTTCTGTGTACATGCATTCACAAATGTGACAAAAATTGAAAGGTTTTGATGTAAAACACATTAAATTTTCATCCAAAACAATCATAAAACAAGAAAACTGAATCTAAGAAGGCTAATATCTAACTTGCAATGACAACAGAAGGAAAACTTTGCAAATGATACTCTAACATAACCTGTAAACCTGCTACTGTATTAAATTGAAACTGAAAACTGAGTTACATGACAATTCACTTTGCATAATGCAAAGGCTGAATAACAAGAACTAGAGGAAAAAGATAAACTTTTTCCAATATATACAATGAGAACGCACTCCAAAGTGCATGAAAATGAAACTGAAAGTCAATTTCAGTATACAAATGATAACTCCAAGGAAAATCTCGAGCAAAATAAAATATCTCCAAGAGAAGAGCTCAAACTCATGCAAAAATGAGTGAACTTAGTCTCAAACTCACAGTCACAATGTGTACAACTGATCTGTAACTCAAACTGGCTCCAAAATGTATGAAAATAGCACTGAAAGAGATCTAAAAGTGAAAAAATATCCTCCTCGAATTCCTCTCACGAGCAAAAATAAAAAGTCTCAAAAAATGGGCCCACAACTGAAGTGAAAGGAAATCCATATGCTGCAAACCCCAACTCATGTCATGCATAATCAAAATATCTCCTAAACTGATACGAAACTAAAGCAAAGTGAAAGGAAACTCCATCATTATCCCCATTTTTTCTTTTGCATGAAAAAGACTCAGTGTCAGAAAACACAACGCTCTTGATAACTATACTGACTTTACTTGTGCTCCAGTTGTATCTTCTGCATGGATTTGAGAAGGTTTTCATTTAATTAAATATTAAAAATAATCACCAAATGATTATTTTAATATTTTTACATTAGATATCAACTCCTTTAATCACATGTTTTAAATATTAAAGTAATAGTTATATTACTTTCAATATTTAATTGAATATTAAATTTTCTTAAAATCCATGCAATGTCAAAGAAAATATTTGAAGTCGGCTTCAAAGACTCATGGCCTCATGTATCATTCTTAGCATATATCTCAAATATGCATTCCCTATTCAAATACATTTTCCAACCCCCATGCATATTGATACTTAACATTTTTGTTAATTCCTCATCACCCTTACATGGCATATATAATATCAAATATCAAAATATTAAGAGAACACATCATTTGCAAGGGTCAACCACATAATGCCTAAGAACTTTTGACTTGAAGTCAAGGCCATTAGTAATAACTTGAAATGATTATGTTCAAAACAAAAATCAAAAACTCCATTTTGTCTTAGGGCGAATAGACAAAAGAAATCATCGACCCTAAAAATCATTATCATTCTTCATTTTGACTTTTGGAGAGAAGATTCACGAAGAAGCTGGCCGCCATGTTGCTAGGGTTCGAAATAGACTTTCTCATCATTGAGTGGCTCGAATCTGTGTTTTATTGATGCATTTTTGTCTCTTTTCTCTGTCAAAATACAAGCTTTTACTGCCTCTGGCCGCCATATCAGAAGAAATGTTGCAAAAATAGCTTAAACTTTATGGCTATCGACCTCTCTGTAAATTGTTTCTACATTAACGAATAAGGTAAGTCTCCTTAAGCTATTTTTGGGTTTTTATTCCATTCCTGAGATAAATATTGATCTAACAGCCGCGACCATGCATGGAGTTTTTGCATTTTAACTTCATTTTTCTTTGTGCTTTTCCTCTGTATTTTTCGTGGTTGTTGTGAGAGCTTGACTTATGCATTTTGAAGCTCAAAGAGAGCTCATTCATGGGGTTTTTTATTCTCCTTCAAGTGCATGATAGTAAGTTTCATTTCTGCCTTTATTTCTCTGTTGAAATACAAGCTTTTGGAAAAATTTCCTGTATAAAGTGAGTTGATAGATCTTTTATAAATAAAAGAAAATCTCCAGGCCACTATGAAATCTTTGTATGTTGACCTTTCTCTGTGTGTTGTTTGTCATTACTGGCCATGGCTATACATTATCTTCATCTGGGTATCTGTAATTCATTGTATTTTGTATTTTGAGAGCCAACCCTCATGGCTGTAAGAATAAAACATGTTGGATTTGGGTTTTCTTTTCCTTGAAACATGAAGAAAAAATTGATATATTTCAACTTTGTTAGTTGAGAAAACGTCCATCTTACACCTTGGTTCTCTGTCAATGGCGTAACCCATGAGATTTTTCATTTGTGTTGCAAATGCAACCCAGGTCGTGGTATTTCTCCATCTGGGTATCATGTTTATCAACTAGAATACTATTTCATTCCTAACATAAATAAGGCATAAAATTAAGGGTTTGGCTTCTATTTTTAGTCAAAATGGAATATATGCTCATTATACATATTAACACTTTCACACCTATCATTTATCCTTATTTCCATGCATTGAAATGTTCATAAACAGTGCAATAATGAGTGAACTTTGTCCTCATGCATTGATGACTCACATGTATAATCGTGGACGGTGACTACCATCAAACATATTTTCTTGACTATTCCTCATGATCTTGGCTTATAGATCCTGATCAGACTATTTATGATATGAACTGTTGACTTATTCAATGAAAGGCTGAACCTGTATTCAAATCTTCAAAATTGCTATTTCTCATAGTAGTTAATGAATGAACTGTAACTTGATCATTGTATTTTCGTTACTACTAAGTTACACGCCTTACAGATTTTGTAGAAGCATATCTGGAAGTCTCCTTGGTATGGACAACCAATGCAAATATAAATAATGAATGTATGATAAAACTTTTCTTCAAACTGTTAGCAGTATCAACATTATTATTAACATGTTATGCACTTGATTCTCTGTAATTCCATTAACTCTTTGCAAAAAACACCATATTTCTTTTGCACACGTGACTGTTTCCTTTCTGATGTTTGATGACTCTCATATATGAACGTTGAATGAGAGAAAACCTTATGATATGTCAGGCTCAACCCTTGTGGGAGCCCGTTTTACTCCACATATCTGATAAGATGATCACGAACATAATAAACCTGTTCCTGCACAGTGAACAAACGAGTTATAAAAAATAATCGAAGCTGAAAGCTTTCCTCTTGAGTTTTATGCCTTTGAAATCTAAAATCATCTAATGGATGCCTGATAAATGGATACTATATTTCTTTTGGTAGCGTAGGCATATGATAGGATTTGATTCACATTGCTCTAACCACACTTCTATCAACCTTGTAGGTGCATCGGAGCTTGGAGCTGGAGCTCGAGTCACAACTAAAGACCTCAACTTGTCAATGATTTGTCATTCTAGGAAATGACGAATCACTTTCTACCCTATGCCTTCATTATTCTCAGTTGTATAGTCTACTTAACTTCATTCACCCCTTATTTGATTATGAAAATCAAATTGAGTTACTCCCACGACTTGTGTGGGATTCTGGTTTGTACATTATGAATAAAACAACAAAAAATATGCAAACTTATGATATCATTTTGAGATGTTTTTTGCATAATATTACTGAAATTTACACTGTAACAAAACATTGCACAATAATGAGTAATTAGCAGAAACTTTTGAACAACTTGTGTACCTTTTGATTTGAATTTGCAATTCAGCTCTACTTGTTTGAGCAGGTAGTGAAAAATAGGTAACATACATCTTACACTAATGTTGATTGGGATGGATGTGTTGATAACAGGTGGAGTACAAGTGGTAGAGCTTATTTCCTTGGCTCCTGGTTGATTGATTGGTCAAATAAGAAACAAGATTCTATCTACTATTGAAACTGAATACATTGCAACATCCTCATGTTGCACTCAGATACTATGGATGAAACAAATAGTGAAGGACATTGGCATATCATTTGATGAAATGATCTCAATTATGTGTGATAATACCAGTGCAATAAGCATTTCCAAGAATCTGGTACAACACTCCAAAATGAAACATATATCCATTAGATATCATTTCTTGAGGGAGAAGGTATTGGAAAATGAGGCCAGACTTGAATATGTACCTACAAAAGAGCAGATTGTAGATATTTTTACAAAACTGTTGAGCAAAGATACCTTTGAGTATCTCCAACAAAAGTTAGGGGTTTTTCCCTCTCGTAATCTACAATAATGTGCACCAGGGTGTGCATTGGTCCAAAATTTTACATGTTCACTCTTATCTAGATCTATGCTAGGAGGCTTCCTCATAGGGGGAGCAGAGTAAGTTTTTCAAGGGGATTTTTTTCCCTTTTTCCTTGATGTTAAAGGGGGAGAAGAAAAGAAGACAAGAAGATGTTGATATTTGAGTTAGTTGGTTTGTTATTGATGGATGTTGACATCAATGACAAAGGGAGATATTTTTGGAATGTGATGTTGTTTGTTATCATTAATGGTTGTCATTGATGTCAACATATCTTGGTTGATTAATTCTGATGCTTTGATGATTCGGATTGGCGAGCTCCAGATGTTGTGTTGTGATGATCTATCTTTTGGTTGTGCCTATCCTGGTCTCATTCATCTTGCAACATAATGAGGCACATTATTTTGGGTCTGGACCAATCTAGAAATTGGTTAGTGTACCTAGAAACATTATTTGCATTATAACATGCTTATTCTATTTCTAGATATCATTGTAACGTGTTGACTTGAGCGAGGAGGTTTTGTGTGGTCCACGTTTCGTTCCTCTTCATCATGGGAATGATTTTGTGGCTACCTAATTCAAATTGTATTTGGCCGACTTAGAAGACTATGAAGACATTGTGTCTGGATGACCTAGGAGATTGTGACGACATGGAATGGTATAAGTAAGAATTCATTTTGTTTGATGAAAGAAAGTGTGATGAATGAGAATCTGAAATATCCAGACATTGTGAAGTGTGAAAAAGTATATGACCGAAGGTAATAAACAATGAAATTCTATTAGTGTCATTGTTAGTGACAGTCATTTTAGCAGTGGATTTCCTTTCATCATTCTTCTGGCAGTGAGCCATTTTCTGTTGGTAGTGAGCCTATTTTTGTTGGCAATAAGCCCATTTATGTTGGCATTGAGCCTTTCTCTTTTGAAAGTGATCCTTTTTATATCTTTGGCTATAACAACTAGACAGTGAGCCCAACTGGCAGTGAGCCTTTGTAAAAATGACCTTAACCGGTGCTTTATAATTGAGAACTATTATTCTCCATGGTTTTTCCCTTCTTGGGTTCCCACGTAAATTTTTGTGTTCATTGTGCATGGTGTTGTTTTGTGCTTTCATATTCATTAATAATTGATTGGTTTAAGTTGTTCTGGATTAATCAAAGTCAAGAAAATTGTTTTATAATAACTGATTCACCCCCCTCTTAGTTATTTGGACTGCTCAACATGAATTTGCACCCCTCTCACAAATTCCCCTATTACACCCTCCACTTTAGAAAAATCCAGCCCAACTAAATAATTCCACATCACCTACTTGCTTTCCATCCACTTGGCGCTTGTCTCTTGTGTTGGTGGGGGAATTTCCATGGAGGACGCGCGTATGACATGCAAATTTCTACACGGTGCACTGTAATCCCTGACAGATTCCTGCCTCTAGAATCTGCAAACATTACGTTCTCCATTGGCAATGAAGCATAACGCCTCTGCACCTTCTAATCAACCCAAGAACGACTCTTTCCCTCCAAATGCTTCTTGAAATTCCTATCTTTCTCATTCACTTCATCTCTTTGGCACTTCTACACACTAGTCAGATCCTTTGAGAAATTCTCAAGCTTCCTCACAATTGCATACGCTGGTTTAATCTTACTCTTGGGCTCCTACGCACCATCTCTACATCTTGTTGCAATTCTGCCACCTTTGGAGCTGTGAATTGGTGTCTTGAGGGACTGCTTCTTTGTTGTTGCGAAAGCATAGACCTTGCCAAGTTTGCATCCTCCTCTATGTGCTTGAGGGTACGTCGATTAAGAAGGTGATATTATTTGTTGATTTATGTAGCATAGTGCTTTTTTTATTGTTCAATTTCCTTGCATTATTTTATTTATCATATTTCATATCTCGTGGCTTTCTTGGTTGTCTGTGGAGGTGGAAATACTAAGGTGGGGATTTTACTGAGGCAAACCCCTATACACCCCCCACATTTTTCCTCTCTTAGTTGTGTGTAGGTACATGTATGTGTGGAGCTTGCTGGCGAACTGGACTCATAGTGAGTTAATCTTCATCACTTTTACTTTAATCATCTTTTTAGTTATCTAGTTCATTCTATTATTTATTGTTTCATTTAGAACCTTTAAACTCCGTTAGTTAAACTGATTAGTAGATTTTTGGCATTTTCACTGTGCTCTTGTACTTTCTATTCATACAGATGCCAACACCCCAAAGAGACACCAACATGTTGTGTTGTCATCCTTGACCTGCGTTGTTGTCCTCCGACAAAGAGTTGCTTGAGGTATAGTTCAAGTTCCAGAAATCAGCTCGTTTAGCTCTGTTCAATTTCCTGAGTTAGTAGAAGTGACAGAAGCACTTGAGAGTGCTTTTCATTCTCTATCCTTGACATAAGACGCTTATCCAACTTGAGGTAGATTAGGGCAACCCTCCGCTCTCGACTCTCTGTGACCTCGAGCCTTGGTGTGGTTGATCCCCCTCTTCTACACCTATATAACCATATAATTTTTTTAATGTTTTGAGTATGGTAAGGTTTTCATCTATAAATTCTCCTGTTAGTGCCTCCTTTTTTGTCAAAAACCAACATGTCCTAGTTTTGGTATAGATTTTTACTCATTCATTGAATTTTGAAACAAATTACGTTTCTATAAACTAGACTCCATTCTACGCATAATAAAAAATTATTTTTGAATGGTTTTAAAAAAAGTTAGTGGGAAGCATGCTCAAATTTTAGCTTTTCAGGATGTGTCCACTTTGAAAATTCATAAAATATTATATATTCATTAAAAAATTAGCCGAAAGAACCAGGATAAACTACATGGTGTTAGATAATTTCTCACCATTCAAATTTTTGAAATTTGAAAAAAATGTTCACATTTTAGGGAGGCCACAACATACACTATGATTATTTTTTATATAAAAATAGGACCACTTTTGGTGGCCCCCCTTTCTGAAACCCTTAATCTTCATTATTTTAAAAAAAATAGTAGCTTAGAAAGTAGATTTGAAGCACTACAACTCTTGTTCTTCTTGCATCTTCCAATTTTGAGTGTAAATATCTTCATTTTCTTATGAACATTAGGCTTTGCTGATTTCAGGAAAAAAAAATTGGCATCTTAAGAGACCTTTTTGTGTCACAACTTTGTGCACTTAGCCGATGATACTTTAGAGGAGATTGAGTATATCATAGGTCTTGCATGTTTTGATGGTTCAGAGACTTGTATTCATCTTCCCACTCTTCAAATCAAGACCCAATCTCTATCTTCTAAATTGTTCTTGATTAGCTTCACATCACCACATTCTTGGCCCTTAATGGTTTAGTGTAGCAAGACATTCATCTTTTTTCTAGACATAACTACTTGGGATTCATATCTTGCAGACATTTCATCCTTATTTGTGGAGACTCAGATTATAGATTTGGAGGATTATTTTAAGGAAATTCATCTCCCCTTTCATGATAACCACATCATCGTTGGTATCCCACCACCATCATCATTTTTGGATCTTGTTCTACATAGGATTCTAGATTGACATCATCTCATTCTATCATGTGGATACTTGAGTATTTTTCAAAGATACACATCATTTGGATTTGGATTCTTGATTTATCCATTTTTTGAGAATGGCTTCTCCAATCACAAGTGGATCTATTTATTTCTAAGGGGAGAAATGTATTTTGCAGGCAATGAATCATGTTTTATCTTTAGGCCTTCATCATTGGAACATGAGCTCTTTCTTTATGGGGGATTCATATCCTTATTTTATCTTTCCTATTGGGAGGACATTCATCGTACTTATGCGAGAAAAGCAGTCCTTAGGGGCTCACATCAATTCCTCCTATCCTTCTTTCACTAGTGCAATTATTTCATTTTCTCTCTTTTGGATAGGAGTTTTTTCCCATGTGATTTTATCCTTCTCTCTGGTTATGAGAGATTAATTTGTTTGTACATGGGTACCTCATCATGACTTATAGCTAGGACCCATTCATGTATCCATCATTACATTCTTCATTAGGTTTATAGCTTCTCCCTAAGTTGATCTTAGGGGGGGTGTTAGAGTATTCACTTAATAATTATTAGGCTTCTTTTTACTTTAATTACTGAAGCTAAAATTATGAGTGTTTTATTATTAGGTTGGGCTATTTATAGGTCAAGTTGTCTCATTGCATAGGATAAGGACACTTGTCACAATCTAATCAAATCCTCATCTAGGATTTGCTTTTTTCTTTTATAAGAATCTATTTATACATTGTAATCATTATAATTCATGCATTCATTATTCAATATTAGATACATTTTGTGGATCAATCCCTCTCAAGATTGCATAACACACACCAATAGATTTTTCTCTTCAAATGTGATAGGTATTTTGATTGCAGGTGATTTTTGAGAGCTATGGAATTTACTATATCAACACCATCATACTATATTAGTACCAATATATGAATTCAAATGAATAATTGATTGAGAAAATAAATATTGATCTTAATATCACCAAAATTATATTGAAATAGAATTACAACACATACCTAATTAGTAATTAAAAAAATTATCAATAGAATGCAAAAAATGATTTGACTAAATACAAAAAATTTAATCATAAATTAAACACCTATTTTGAATTAATATTTAAATTTTGGAAGGATTTGAAACACATGGTATTAAATTTTTGAATTAAAAATAAACTACAAATACATATATTTTATATGTAATTTTTTATTTAAATACTTTATATTATTTTTGTATTTAATTTTTTTGTAAAATCATACTACACGAACAATTTTAAATTTTATTAGTTAAATTATTGATAATATTTACTAAATTCTACTAGATTGTACAACCTAAGGATTTTACTTAAGTTAAATTTTAAAATTTAACAAATACTTCACAACTAAAATTTAAAATTGAATTAAATTAAATTAATTAACTAATATAAATAAATATTCTAAAACTTTATAATAATTTTAAATATAATACTTGTAGACCTTTAAATCTTATCACATCACTAATCAATTAAATATTATTTAATTAATCAAGTTATATTTTATTTATATAAAAAAATTCAATTTTATTAATTAATTAAATAATTTTTATTATTTAGTTAATTATTCTATTTAATCAAATTATTTGAAAATAATATAATATACTTTCTCCATTATTATAAATTCGCTAGTAAATAAAATTCAAAGTAATCTTACATATCTACATGTTTAATCATACCGTGTCTTTAAATGTAACAACTAACATAAAGATATATTTAACTAGCTTATCTATCTTATTAAATAATCTATATAAATAGTACGAGATATATCTAGAGAATTTTTTTTTTTTTTAATAATTTCATTTATATTTAACTTATGTTAAATAATGTACTAAAACATATATTAAGATAAATGATAGATAAACTTAAGTATAATTATATAATAAATATTATATTATATTTTAATATATTTTGTGGATCAAAGAATCATTAATTATGATTATACTATTAAAATCGTAAAGTTATCTCTAAATAAATAAAATAATATATTAATTGATTATTATCATACTTGAATTATTATTAAATGATATCATTTACATAGGTTATATATATAATATATATATATATATATATAATATATATATATATATATATAATATATATATATATATATATTATTGTATTATATAATATATTTACAACATTAATTATATTGTTGTAATAAATTTTAGTTCTTTATATTGTATAATTTATAATATATAAATTTATTTTATGTGGTTCTCTTATGATTGTATTATTATAGTAGGTTTATATTTTTATCGTATTATTATAATTATAATATTATATTACATTATTGTGTTTTTATAATATTATAAGTAAATTAAATTTATAATATCATATTATAATATATATATTTTATTATATATTTGTAATCTTCTTATTATTATATTATAATCTTTATATGATTATTGTTATGTTATGTAATTATAATATATAAAATAAAGAGAGGAAGAGAGACAAAGATAGGGATAGAGAGCAATCGAGATCGATAGAGAGGGCATCAGATCAGAGTCAGGAGCGTCACAAAGAAAGGAGACATCGATCGATCGACAGAGGAAGATAGAAGGTAAGACAAATATAGAGAGAAATAGGGGAAGAAGAAGAGAGAGATTGAGAGAATGAGAAACATAGAGATAGAGAGGGAGACAAAGATATAAAGAGATCTATGTTTATCTTCCCATCTATCTCTCTCTCTCTATATATATTTATATATATCCCTATCTCTACCTCTCTTTCTCTACGTAACTCCCTCTCTACCTCTCTCTATCTCTACCTCTCTCTATGTATCTCCCTCTCTACCTCTCTCTATATATAGCTTCCTATCTCTATCTTTCTATGTCTCCATCTCTTCCTCTCTCATTCTCTCGCTCTTTCTTTGTCTCTCTCTCTCTTTCTATCTCTATTTCTCCCTCGTTCTCTCTCTCCATATCCATCTCCATCTTCCTCTCTATCTCTATCTCTCTCTTTGCACATCTCTCTCTTCCCCCTCTATCTTTCCCACTATATCTATCTCTTTATCTCTCCCTCTTTCTATCCATATCTCTCCCCCTCTCTCCCTATCGCCCCCTCTTTCTATATCTCTCTACTTCTCCTCTATCATTTATTTATTTATATCCTCTATCTATCTATCTATCTATCTATCTATCTATCTATCTATCCCTCCTTGTATCTATCTCCATATATATATCTCTCTCTCACTCCCCATTTCTTCCTCCTTATCTCTATCTCTATATCACTCTCTCACTCTCTCTCACACACGCATACTCCTTGTTTCTCCCTCTATATATCTATCTCTTTATCTCTCACATCTCTATCTCTTTATCACTCTATCTCACCATTTATATATCTATATCTCTCCCTCTTCCTCTATATCTGTCTGTCTCTAACTCTCACTCTCTATCTCATTATATCTCTATATCTCTCCCTCTACCTCTCTATCTATTTGTCTCCCTCTTCCTCTCTCGCTCTATCTTCATCTCTACCTTTATCTTCCTCTCTCCTCCTTTATCTCTAGGCATGCCTCATCTCTATCCATCCATCTCTCTCTCCCTCTCTCCCTCTTCCTCTTCCTCTTCCTCTTCCTCTTCCTCTTCCTAGACCTCTATATCTATATCTCTTTGCCTCTCTATCTCTATCTCTCCATATTTCTTCTTCCATATCTCCATATATCTCTATCTCATTATGTCTCTCGAATTCTCTCCCTATATCTACCCTTATATATCTCTCTAGTGATTGACCTCATGTACACCACAAATTGCAAAAAAAAAGATCAAAAGTTTCCCTAATTGACCTTCTACAAGTCTTCGGCGTACCCTTTGCACACCAAGGTGCGATTGCTAGTTGTAAATTTTGACAAAATTGTACATACAACACAGTACTGAAAATTGGAAATTTAAGTGCATTTGGATTAATTTAACCTACATGCACAGAAAAATGACGAAGATCAAATTTCATTGCTGTGCGGACAACTCCCACCCATTTACAAATATAATTGATTATTGCTTGTATAGAGAATACATTCGAACGTATGTACGTACAATCCTTTAATATTTCTTGCCGGAGCGCTCATACTAGCACTTGCAGGAGGGAGGTGCAAGGAGTTCGCTGATAGAGAAATATAGAGAAGAGGGGGTGTGACATGTAGTTTAGCACTTGTATAAAATTTTCTATATATTTTTACAAAGTGGATGTAATACATATTTGGAGATATAGCCAAACACCAATACCAGAACAAGTAAAGTAGCCTCGTAACTATTTATAGACCAAAATGTAAAGTCTAGAAGGTAAACTTGGGCTTTGAAATATTAAAATTAGATTGAAAATCATAGTAAATAAAGCAAGATAACCTGGAGAAAGCAAAACATTGAATTGAATTTGACAGTGAAAAGCACAAAAGAAACATATTAAACAAGACCTGCAGTGCAACATAGTTCTTGCCAGTGCTAGCAGGGCAATTTTGAGAAACTACGGTCTAGCAATTTTGAGAAACTGTGGATTGTCAATCGAAATGTGGAAGCATAGACTAAGCATATAAATTGTTTGGGAAAATGTCTCAAAGAAATGTGTAATAAAACTTTGAATGATTTTGAAAGCTAATTTTAAATCAAGATGCTTGGAAATACTAATGAATACTATGAATAGTAAATTCTAAAATTCAATACATCGGTCCTCAATTTGATTTAGAATATATAGAATTATAGATTATGTAAAATTAAAACTGACAAAAAAAATAATCCACTTGCATCTTGCAAAAACTAGACAGAAGAAACAATAATTATAGTCCATAACAACAAAAATATCTTTGATCATCAAAGATAAAACCAAGCAAAGTGTATCACAAGCTAGCATGTACATCATATAGGATAACTATTGCAGTTGCGCAGATCCACAGATAACCTCCAAAAACCCCTCCTAGCAAATAGCTGTTGGTGAATTATCCTAGACTCTTACGTCTGGTCTGTTGTAGAACGTTGTTCTATTTAGAAATAAGACCAAGGACCTCAACTTGATTCCATAATAGGTGTGGTACTCAACTTAACACCCATGCCCAACCAAGATGACCTATAACTCTGGGTCTGATATTAGTTCTACTACCCAAATGGCTAGTAAACTGATTAATTTTGTGAGTAGAGGGCTTTCGTCCTCACCTGACAATGCACTGTGATAGAGGTTTTTGTCACTATTGAGCAAGAAAATTGGTTCTAAACAACAATAATAGTTATCCCAAAAAGCACAACTTCAAATGGTGCCCAGGTCAATATTTATACTTGACTAGAAATAGGTTTGTTGACAAAATGACTAAATGCATTGGTAGAGATAAATTTGTCAAATTTAGAGATAAACTTAGGATATTTGAGAAATTTGATAGCAGTGGTTAGAGGCGATTGATTATTTTTCCCTTTAGCAACAATCACTTTAACTGATAGTAACTAATATGGTTTGTAGCTAATACTGAGGACTATAGATTGTTAACTCATTCTAGTTGTTGGTGTAAATTGCCTTGTACAACGGAAGGGTTTAAGTGGTTGTCTTTGCCCATTAAGGGATTCAAAGGTTTACAGAGAGGGGAAAACATGGATATTGTCTCATTTCTCTCTGATTTACTATTATTACTACATAAATATGTTGCATTTCATTTCTATTAAATTATTTGCAGAAATGCCAGAGGAAAGTTGAAGCCGAGGCTAGCTAAAGTCCTTAACCCACCATCAGTTTCCATGAGTATCCATGACATGGATATGGGATGGTTAGTGAATCTAATGATTGTCTTTTCACCTATATCTAGATAACCATTTTTTTAAATCATATTGAATATAAAATATCACTAAAAATCTGCATCAATGTTTAGGGTCTTATATTGGTGACTAAATACCTATAATCACATCATTTTACTGCTCATTGATGATTATTTGTATGTCAAATTCTTAAAAAACTAGACATAGTATAAATAATAAACAATTTATTTAGAATAAAACAATAATTATTTCAACTATAACAAAACTATTCAAGTTTTTACAAACAAGATAGTGTTTTGCATTTTAAAGTGCTTGAATGAAACATAATTCTCTGCAATATGGCCATACACTATTTTCTCAGAAGTAAGTAGATTCTTTGTAACCACAAATGAGTAATTTTAAATGCTACTATTTTAAAGAAAACAATCTAAATTTTCTTATAAATCCTAGACAATTATAAAAGCAATAAACAAATATAAAGTGTTATTAGCACAGGGAGAATTAGCAGTAAGACAATGTTGCACTGTGCAGACTGTCTATGCTAAACTTTCCCCTTGCCTATAAGAACACACACACATTGGGTAAGCCTGACTCATTGCAAAAATTTGTTAGTGCATGCTACGATGTGCTGTCATCATGTACGTACTATAACAAGGCATGGCCTTATGAGCCACTGTACAACATAAGATGCATTACACTGGCTTGATGATAGGGTCTTCTTCAAGTTAAACAAAGTTTTCAAATCAGTCTTGTGCCTTTATTGCACCATCTACCAACTAGCTTCATGCTCTCTATTTATAAACCCGAACTGTTTTCTTTAGAGATGTAATGCAAATAGTTGAGTATGGTGGTTTGTTGTAAAAGTAATTCCACTGTGTGTTCTCTTTGTGTACCATCTCATTACACTTAATTTCTGCAATTACATCCTCATTGATATTCTAACAATTTTCCTTTGATTGAAGCGACTTATTACTTTTGGCTTTAGTGACAAAGTAGTCTCTAGCCATTTTATTGCTCATTGCTTGATCTGACATCCTCATAATCAAATGCGCTGGGGCTGCAACACTTCGTAATGTCTTTCTTTGCTAGTAAATAGGATTTTTTCTATATTTGAGATTGGGGATTTATTATTTAACAGTGAATGAAATTGGATGTGGAATGTACTAAAGGTTATCTAGATATTCTGTAACTACTAGGCAACTTGGTCATTGAAGCATTGTGTCTGGTATTGTGGGGAGTCCTAATTCCAATAAATGCCAATGAATAGAGGTTCCTCTTCTGAATTTGCTTAACAGACTTTCAAATTTAAAAATAAACTATTTACATTTTTCTCATTACTTAGTTAATTGCAAGAAAGTTTGAAACCTTAGCAACTCATTTGCAAGTTGAAAGTGAATACATAGCCATTGATTATGTCTAAATTTTCCTTCCATTTACATTTTATGGACTCTTTTCTAAGCATAACATCCTTAGAAATGGAGTTCGCTACAGATTATGTATGTTTGACAAAAGCAATACAAGCACCATAATTTCATATTTCCATAACATAAGCTAAAATGCATCATGCATCTGACCTGATGCTGAAATCCATTTGCTTATGACCTGAAGCAAAAATATGCAGATGACCAACAAAAATAATCACCCTCATCCAAGCTTGCAGCCATACTCATGCTAACATTTGAACCTCAAACCCATTCAAAAATCCATGGAGTCAGAAAAAGAAAAAGCATCATGCTGCATATTATCAACAAAGCCATCTCTAGTATGCATGTAAACTGTTTGGCAAAAATGTGTCCAGTTGCTCTCCGAAACCGAAGAGATTTTTAATGAATTGTGCTGAACACTGAACAAATTATTTTTATCCATTGTTCCAAAGAAAATTCATGTGGGTTGTTCAAATCAACCTCCATAAATGCCAACCCAATAACTATTCCTGCTCAATACAACCCATCAGTGAAACATACTGAATGAGAATGCAACATTCCCTTCCATCACAACAGCAGCAACCCAGAACAAGTTGCATTGCAGCCATCCTTTATAAGTCTTGTTTTCTCATCAAGTTTGTCCAAGACATTGTTATAAGAGAAAAATTGTACACTACCTTGAGACTTGATAGTTTAATCTCATTTTTTACTGCACAACAGAAAGACAAAATGATCCGTGTGGTTAGACACTCTGACTATCATAACCACAAATTGTTTTGGCAAAAACAGAGCAGCAACACTTAAGTTGAATAAAGATCATACACAAACTGAAATTGAATTTATTATTAACGTCTACAATTAATCAAGAAAATGAGACTGAAGTAAAATCTATTACAACAAATCAAACTAAACAAACAAAATAAAAACAAATAACCACAAAAAATAATGGTTAACGTCTACAATTAATCAGGAAAATGAGACTAAAGTAAAATTTATTTCAACAAATCAAACTAAACAAACAAAACAATATCAAATAACCACAAAAATAATGGCACCAAAGATTGTATCTATTGCCCTTACAGAATTAAAAAACCACTTTCACTTTGTAGAAACAAAACTAAATCAAGCAAGACATTGCAGAAAAACTAAAAACTTGACTAAACTCCATACCTTAAAGTTCCTTGTTCGAAATTTAACAGTGATTTTTTCTTCAATCCACCAAAACCCAAGACGATGCCTTTCTTCAACCACCACCAAAGAAGGCCACTCAACAAAACCAACCTTTATTGATTGATACTCTTGCCAGATCTAACAGGCAGGCAATGCCCTTCATAACAACCACCAGCCAAAAAACAAGTAATCTAATTATTCTGTTATTTGGCAGCTTCTCAAAACAAGATTCCTATAACAAAGTAGAAATAGGTTTTAGACGAGTATTGTGTTGTGGGAAAAAAAGGAACACATTTGTTCGCTGTACATTATATCTATTTTTTTGAAGGCAAGAACACATGAAAAAATAAACCTTTTCTTGGTATTTTTGCATTATAGCCTCATTTCTGTCATGCTCCATCCTCTTCCAGCCATGGAACCTACATTATCGGTCAAGTAATTGAAGTAATTCTGATCCCCAGTTGCTCTATGAAGCCATGCAGCTACAGGTGACCCATTTGATCTGTTCACCACTTTCAAGCATAATGTCTCTTTACATGAAAAAAAAACCCTAATTGCCAACTGTCCAAACCCCAAATTACCTGTATTTGCATTTTGTATTATCTTCGTGCAATGTCTCCCCACAGGCACACCTATTACCTATTTACAATGCCAAGCGCCAACTGTTGAAACTACCTGACAATCTATAGAGCCTCCCTTTAAACTCATGTGCTCTCTTGCATTGGTACCTGCGAACCCACCTGCCAGCCACCTACAGAGCGAATCACAATATGCTAGAAAATCTCAAGTGAATATTTAAATTAATTTCCTTCTTCAGATGCTTCTTCACCTGTGGACTCTCATTTACATTCACATCATTCATTTTAACCTTACTTGTAACATTCACAAACTTAGTTTGAATTTTATCATAAGAAAGAGGATTAATTAGGGATATGGTGCATTTTGCAAGGACATGGTGGTACATCAGGTTTCATTTAATGACTGTGATAGTTGGGCCGACTATTCTAACGCTGTCGTACGCCGTCTGCGGCATGGGATGGGCATTGGGGCTCTTCTCCCTCTCCACCACTGCAACAATCATTTTCTATTCAAATCATGGCAATTGCGGTCATAGCACTGTTCTCTCAGCTACTGTCATTTCATTCCCTGCGCTACATCAATTTGGGGTCACTGTTGTTGAGTTTGGGGTACACATTGTGCGCCGCTATTGCCTGTATACACGCAGGTAACATCACTCATGACCCAAAATTTTGTCTTCTGTCAAAATAAGGCTAATAATTTGTTAACGATTCATACTGGGCAGCGTATTCCCACCATCCCCCTCACCCACAAAGGGACTACTCACTCAAAGTCTCAAAATTGGTTCAGGTATTCAATGCATTTAGCTCCATATCTATCCTCGGAACTGTATTCAGCAACAAGATTCTTCCAGAGATTCAGGTCATTTTCCTGCACAAAATTCTCATCTTACTAAATAAAGGAGAACTGGTTGCGTACAGATTTCCAGTATAATATGTATTTTTCACTTTCGGCCATAAAGGAGAACACTTGGCTCCAACAACGCACAAAAACAACTTGCAACTAACGGTAGTATTCTGGCATGAGATTGACAGCAACCCACGGTAGTTTTACGGCATGAGACTTGTTTCAGGCCGAAAGCTCATACATTACATAGCCTATCAGCTAAAGAAAATTGATCCATAACCAAAGATTCGTTGATTCCCTCGCCGTCTCTATTCAAAACAAAACAAAACAATCTGGAAATTCTGCAGTTTACAATTATGATAGATCATGCAACAACAGTTGAACTGCCAAGAAGCGAATAAACAATAATCAAATATATATCTTCACCATATTGTGACATGTGTAAAATCGAATAAGAATGTGTTCTATTCATATTATCATATATAAAACTTATCATTCACATTCTATCAAAATGATAAAGAATTATCAAATAATTGTTGTTCAAATGTTCATGAGAACCTTGGCATATAATTATTTATACTTGATTATAGAAGCCTTGCCCCAAATAAATCTATTCAGATCCCTTGCAAACACTGAAATGCAAATTATATTATCAAACAACATCTCCAAGAAGGTATAAAGACTGTTAATATGTGAAGTCCGCCACTGACTGTTCACATTCCAGCATGTTCTTTGATTTTCTCTTACTGCTCCTATTTTATCATATCATAGTCTCAATACATTTTATAAATTGGGGGAATTATCCCTTGTAATATATGGATGAAAACTGAAAACTATTGTAAAATTGCTGCATTGAATAAAGAGACTATTATCAAACTTTCTTGTGCATGTATTTTTTTAATGGTGAATCAGTAAATTCATGTCATCTATGTGTTCTATTTTTGTTGCTGTATTTAACATTTTAATTCTTTTAATCGCATTTAAAACTTAATAAAGATAACATAAAAATTTAAAGAGATTAATCAGACAAATCAAATTATGTACAGATAATCTGATTATTTATACAGATTAATAATGCAAACCAAATTAAATCAAAATATTTTGAATCAAACATTTAAAACTTGCATCAATTTAAAAAAGAAAGCATTAAAAGCTTAAATACAACAAACATCTAAACTAAAGGAAAGATACAATATGATATATTAGAATTATAATATTATT
>VDFB02328477.1:0-38952 GCA_007258455.2 Sequoia sempervirens
TTAACAAAATTGGTGTTTCAAGAGCAATAGATTGTAAAGAAATAGGAGAGGACAAGTCTTTCAAGAACCTATGCAATTGATCCAGCTAAGCTTTGAGCTCATCCTTCCTTTGCTTATCTTTTATCATCCTTGATTTAGTAGAGGATGCTACAATATCAATAAGATCCATTTGTTGGTTCCTTGTAGGTCTCCCCAAGTTCACAGTGCCTAGTTGATAATCACTCAACTACATTTCTTGTTTATCTTTTTCAACCATAGGAATGGCACATTCAACTACAATTTCTCCAGCATTTGTCAGTTTAGTGGAATGGAGGACTCGATCTTGTTTCTTGGGCCTCTCCTTCTCAATTTCCTTCATCATATCATCCCAATTTAGGGGTTGAGGCTGGACTATTTGTTTCCTCTCCAAGTTGAGATTTAACCATGTTGGGGCAACATGAGGAGTAATCACTTGTGGTGAAGAAGAAGTGGTAGAAGAGAGGGGTTGCCAAAGTGTTACCTTAGGTTGAGAATCAACCTCTTATTGTTGCTCCTTTTCTTCCATCTCTTTAGCTATCCTATCAGCTTTAGCTTTCTCCTTTTCTTCTTGTTCTCTTTTGGCTTGTTGTTCCTCTTCTAACCTCTTTCTTCTAGCATATTATCTCTTTGCTTTTCCAATTCTTTGAATTTATCCCACATTTTTGCAACCTCTTGATTGTGCTTGGCTTGTTCCTCTATCTCTTTTTCCTTTTGTAGGAGTTCCTCTTCTTCTTCTTCTTTTGAGCCTCCTCTATAGCTTTGAATTTGGCCTGAAGAGCCTCTCTTTCTCTTCTCTGCCAAGCCTTCTCCTCCTTTAGCTCATGGATCTTCTGCAAAAGGGTTAATTTATCCATTTCCTCTTTAGCTTTCAATTTAGTTTCTCTTTGTTGCTGCAGAAGATCCTCCTTTTCTTTATGTTGCCTGGCTAGCTCCTCAACTTTGGCTTTACCTCCAATTCTTGTTGTTTTGCAAGTGCATCAGCATGTGCCTTGGCATCAACCTCCTTCTTTGCATCTTCAAAGAGTTTCCATTGGTCTTCTTAGGTTAGGACATGCTCGATCCCGACATCTTCAATATCCTCCATAGGTGTAGTTACAAGAGGCTCATTATCTGATTGTGTGGCTTCTAAATTAGTGTTTATTTCATGTATCTCAACCTCCTTTTACTTAAGAGTCTCAGCTTGCTCATGAAGGCTACCTGTAGGTACTTCTTTAGTAGATTCTTTCAAGAGAGAAGGTTTAGATAAGGTTTCTCCTCCAACTGTTATAGTTTCCTCATCTTGTGACCCATGGGTGTCTTGAGCAGGTATTCCTAGATCAACATCCCTTCCTGGGCTAGTTGCATAATACTCCAATTGTTCTTTAGGGGTTGTCCTCCTCTTGGTTCTCCTATAGCCTTGGGTACCTCCTGCTTTTCTCTTCTTTGAGGATTGAGCTTATGGCTCCTTTATTCTCATTACCACACATTGAATACTCCTATCCATCACCGTCCTAGAAATTTGTTTAATATCTATAAACTCCTCTTCATCCCAATTTATTGGGTCCAAGTTCTTGGTACCTATATTCTTTGCTTCATACCCGGGATCCAAAATTACACCATCATCTGATAGTGTTTCAGGAATGTCTTCCTTCACCCCATATTCAATCATTAGTGGGATGGTAAGCCTTTCATAATTCCTTTTCCTTACATCATAGTCATCTTGCAAATCTATCCATAAATATGCTAAGAAGTTATAATGTTTGTCAAAAATGGTAGGGGCTAAGCCATTCATCTTATGCTCCAGGTCAATGTGTTTCCGGGTTGTATACAATCCCAACTTCAAGTAACTTAATTCTTCACATACCGCCTTTGCAACCAAATTGTGAATACAACAATATTCTCCCAACTTCATGGGAAATTTGTGGCATCTTGGCTTATGTTTATTGGCAAACTTTGTATTGACTCCCATAGCCTGATATATAAAATCCATAAGAACAATCCTATCACTGCAGCATCCCGGTAGTCAATGAGGATGTCCATCAAAACCTGCCAACCTAAAGTAAGAGAACTTGGGGTGCTAAATATACCAATGTCCCCATTCAACAATGAAGGCCATAGACTCCCTACTCATCCTATATCCAGCATCTCCTGTCAACCAGTTAATAATGACATAAAGGAATGCATCATTAACCCTTCTATAATGTAGCTTTTATGTTTGTAGGGTCAATTGATCATAGTTCTCCCATGCCTTCTTTTGTCTAGGAGATTCCCCTAATATGCCTATTACATTCAATCTAGGGAATATTCCCATTCGTGCAACTGAATATACAACATAGGAGGTCATAAAGAAGTTCTTTGTTTGCCTCACCTTGAGCATCTAATTGTACAAATTATCTGACAAGATCATGCTCCAATCAAACGGTTGTCTGCCATCCAAAATTGTTTCAATGAATGGAAACATCCATTCCTTAAAATATGTAGTTTTTCTTTCCAAACACCCTAGAAAGCATCATGATTAAGTCATCAATATCCTTTTTTAAGTCTCCCCTTTTTGGTTGTTCAAGAACCTTACTCAAAGACTTCTTTTCAGTCTTCAACCACTTCTTGTTCATGTGGGACCTATTAGTTTCTTTGTCCCTGTTAAATAACTACAATGCCTCTGCTTCATTCAATTGCTTAGGGTTCTTAGGGGTAGGTGCATTGAACAAGAACCTCATCATTTGTGGAGATAGATCAATGATCACATTTCCCTGGAGGTCTACACACTACCTTAATGTGGGATTGTAAGCCCCTACTGTTGTGAGTATAAGCTTCGGGCATTGGACTGATAGAGGGAAGAGAGTGACATGTGCCAGTCTGGATTGGGCTATTCTTTCAATCCTCCCAATCACTTCCTCTGAGAAAGTGTCTATAAACAACTTATCATAGTTGAATGGCCCCAAATTAGTGTCTATAATATCTGCCCATTCTAAATCCAATTTTCTGGCTATAAGAGTGGTATCTTGGTGTTTATATCTCAAAGTATAAGGAAATTGCTCCACCTTTATCTTCTTAGGTTTCACTCTTGAAATTTCTACAACTTTCCCTTCCTTTTTTGAAACCTCCTCAGATGCTCCTAACATCGTTTACTCCTACAAGACAACCTTGGATTAGATCAACAAAAGGCATGGGAATCATCATTACAAGTATTACCTTTCATACTACTCTATCCTTCCGTAGGTAGCCCTTCATACTTAGTAAAATCTTAAACCTTTCGGGAGCGGGACCAGGAGAAGATCATGAACCAGAGAATTGAAACAAATAACACAATCAGAACCATAATCAAATCAAAAGCTGGAACTTTCAAAAGTTCTGATATTTCACATCGTTTGGTTATCCAGTTCTTCCAAGCCTGGTAGGACCAAAATCAGAATTGGAAACCGTCAGAGGATGAATCATTTTCAGAACTGGACGCCTACATGAATGTTCATTGGACAAGTTCATTCCCGACTTTGGCTCCACTATAGATTATTAGAGCTAGGTGAATTCTCCTCGCACGCCCACATTAGTTTGGACTTAGGTTAAAAAGAAGGCGTGAGGAGACAGGATTCAAGCTCAACTCCACCTAGACAAATGGGATCAGGATCGAGCAAGCTAGGGAATTTATGCAAAATGGGTGTGACATGCAAACCCTAATTCGTATGACCGATCAACTTAAATTAAAACTAGGGCATCAAAACCCCATAATTAAATCTGTAAGACTGACATAGGCATAAAAATAGAAGGGTCGAGAGAAATATTTAAAACAGTTTTAAATACTAGAACCCTTTTAAAAAAGTCCTAATCAAAACTAGGGCATAGTGGAACGGAACTACCATCGAGAATGGAGAAAACGACAATATACCAATGAAAGCAAACGAGGGAAGCAAAAGATAAATGAAGAAAAAAAAAATAGAAGAAAAACCCAAACAAAACCAAAAAACACAAACGAAACACAAACGAACACAAGCAAAGATCCATGGGAAAAGTATCATGAATGTGTGAAGAACAGAGCAAACAACAAAATAGGAAAACACAAAAGGGATCGGGAGAAACCCCACCTACCTCAAAACACAACCAGAAAAGGTTGAAAATTGACAAGAATCCGCTCACGAACACTTTCCCACAACAAAATCATGCTCCTCTTGAAGTTATTTCGGCTCTGGCTAGTTAAAACAATTTAGATAATTGTAATGAGCCAAAATAACCTCGATTAAGGTTTAAAAACCATTTCGCGTGTGTGAGGAGGCTATAATTAATGCAGTTGGTCGGATGTGGAATTAGAGTGAAGGTGAGTACACAACAACCGTGCACATTAGAGGTAAAGCGGGTGCGAAAGTGGAGTCGATATAGAACTTGGAACTTTGTCAAAGTTCCACATTTCTTTTTGGATCTACCTCTGGTCTCGCAGTAGGGAAAGGAAACAAAGAAATGGGGGAGGGATTAGAACCAAATTAATCAGACCTAGAACTTTTGCAAAATTCTAGGTTCTAGTTCCATTTCGGTTCTGCCTCCGTCAAAAGGAAAGAACACCAACACAAGGAAAACAAAAGAACAAAGGGAAGTGGGACCAGGACAAATCCCATCCCAAAACAGGACAAAAAAAAGAACAAAACACAAGGCAAACCAATGGGAGCGGGATTAGAACCAAACCCAGACCCAAAATTTTGCAATGTTCTAGGTTCGGGTTTTGTTTCAGTTTCATCTCCAGTAGAAGGAAAAGAAACAAAAAGAGGAAGAGAACAAAAGAAAACCCAAGGGAGAAAACAAACCCAAAGGCCCAAGACAAGCAAAACAACAAAGAAGCCAACAAGGCAAGAAATAGAGGCAAAACTAGAAAAAAAACTAGACCAGGAACCTTGCAAAAGTTCTAAGTCTTGTTTCAGCCCACGTCCCGAGCCCGCAAAAACAAAAGAAACAAATACTTAGGAGGAAAAAGAACAACTCCTAAGACCTAAACAAAAACACCAAGGACAAAAAAAAATAAGGGGGACACATTTTGACCAGATCTAAATGGGGTGGTTATGTAAGGTATAACACTGTGCTAGCAGAAAAGGCCACTCCAGTCAATGTGGGAACTGGGGAAGAACCTAAGATCACCTTTTATGCTGAATCCTTGATGGATAAAGAATAGAAGAACCTTGCAACATTCCTCAGAGAGAGAAGAGCCAACTTTGCATGGTCATACATAGATATGCCAGGCCTTGGTCTAGAAGTTGTTGTGCATCACTTAGCAGTTTATCCTGAAGCCAAACCAGTTAAGCAGAAATTAAGAAAGATGCACCCTCAGATAGAACTCTTGGTTAAACTAGAACTACAAAAGCTTCTTGACGTTGGATTCATCTGACCAATAGATTATCCTAAATGGGTTTCAAACCTAGTACCAATTTCAAAACTTGCTGGGGGCATCAGAATATGCATTGACTTCAAAGACATGAACAAAGCATGTCTGAAGGATGATTTCCCTCTTCCCAACATCAATCTCATTGTGGATTTAACAGCTAGGCATGAAATGTTGTCACTCATGGATGGATTTTTAGGTTACAACCAAATCGTAATCGCTAAGGAGGATCAACACAAAACTGCCTTCACTTGTCCATGGGGAACCTATTGCTGGAATGTAATGCCATTTGGTTTAAAGAATGCAGGAGCAACCTATCACAGATTAATAACCCTCATCTTTCATGACATGATCCACAAACAATTGAAGATTATGTGGATGATATTTTAGAAAAATCAAAGAAGAGAAGTGAGCACATATAAGTCCTAGGACCTATCTTTGATAGGCTTGAAGAATACAAGGCACGACTAAACCCAAAAAAGTGTGTTCGGGGTCACATCAGGGAAACTTCTTGGCTTTATTGTTTCACAAAGAGGGATAGAAATTGATCTAGCAAAGGTAAAATCCATCTTAGACATGGAACCACCACAGACATTGAACCAGATGAGAGGATTACAATGAAGGTTGTAGTCCATCAGAAGGTTTATATCACAACTATTAGATAAGATCCCCCCCTTTTCACATCTTCTCCATAAAGGGATAACTTACAAATGGGATGACAAATGTGATAAATCCTTCCAACAGATTAAGGATTACTAACACCTCCAATTCTCATGCCACTGATACCAAACAAGCCACTGATCCTATACATCTTAGCAACACCAGCAACATTAGGAGCTCTTTTAGCACAACATGATGAAAACGGGAAGGAAAGAGCCATATACTACATTAACAGAACCTTGGTAGGCTATGAGATGAATTATTCACCCATTGAGAAGGCATGCCTAGTAGTAGTTTTTGCTTCACAAAAGTTCAAGCACTACATGTTGTCGCATCAAATCAAGCTCGTTGCAAAGATTGATCCATTAAAATATCTATTATCCAAAGCAACTCTCACAGGACGAATGGCTAAATGGGTAATGATATTGATAGAGTTTGACATAGAGTATTTAGAGAGAAAGGCAATCAAAGGACAAGTGATCATAGAACAACTAGCAGAAGCACCCATCTATGCTGAGAACCATTTGATATCTAAGTTCCCTAATGAATCAATGATCCTTATAAATCTCACGACTCAATGGAAGATGTACTTTAATGGATCATTCACTCAACATGGATTTGGAGCATGCATTATTTTCATCACCCTTCAAGGTGAATGCATCCCAAATTCATATAGGTTATCATTCCCATGTACCAATAACATCACTGAGTATAAAGCCTTGATCATAGGTCTCAGGATAGCAATTCAGTGGTAGATGCAAGAAATGAAAGTCTATGGAGACTCACAACTGGTTATTAACCAAGTCAATGGCGACTATAAAACTAAAGATGACAAGCTCACTCCTTACAAGAAAATGGTGGAGAATCTCAAAGATCTCTTTATAGACATAAATTTTGAGCAGATTCCTCGCATGAACAACAGAGCCGTAGATGCCATGGCAACAATCGGATCACTACTAGACATGTCGAACAACATCCTTCAATATGAATTCTTGGTAGAACTTCTCGTACCAACTTTCGAAATCCTTGAATATGAATTCACGTGTGTCATTGTTGGTCCTGGATCCCCTTGGTACCATGACATCTTTATCTACCTTAATAGAGGAACCCTTCCATCTGATATCACCTCAAACCTTAAAAATACCTTTGTCAAAAAGGCATCTCGATTTGTGATCTTAAGTGATACCCTTTATCGTCGAAGCATCAAAGGGACATTACTATGATGTCTTAACCAAGAAGAAGCCTTAACTTCCTTAAAAAAAATACACGATGGCATATGTGGGTCCCGCTCTATTGGTATGACATTAGCTAAAAACTGTTGAGGATGGGGTACTATTAGCCAACCATGGAAAAAGAAGCTCATTAGTATGTGCGAAAATGCATCCAATGTCAACAACATGGGGATCTGATTCATGCTCCAACTCAAGATTTTTAGCCAATGATCATACCATGGCCTTTTTTGCAATGGGGACTTGACCTCATAGGAAAAATCAATCCAACATCGTCTAACGACCATAAGTTTATCATAACCGCCATTGAGTACTTTACTAAGTGGGTTGAAAAAATTCTTATGACTTACATAACTTGAAAGCAAATAGCCAATTTTATCCTAAATTACCTAATTTGTCGTTATGGTGTACCACAAACCCTCATTTCCGATAATGGAACCCCATTCAAGAATCAGGATGTGAAAGAAATGTGCCAAAAATTCAATATCCAACATTGATTCTCTACCCCATACTATCCCCAAGGCAATGGCCAAGTAGAAGCAATGAACAAAACTATCCTAAAAATCCTAAAGAAAACAGTTAATGAAGTTGGTCGTGACTAACATCTTCAACTAAATCCCACTCTTTGGGCTTATCAAACTAGTATCTGCACACCCACAGGTGCAATCCCTTTCTCCATAGTCTATAGATTAGAGGCCATCTTGCCTATTGAGGTTGAACTCCCATCATTGCGAGTATCATTGAAGAATCTGATAACTAAGAAAGAGTACAGAGTGTCTCGATTGAATGAGCTAGAATTCCTGGATGAACGTTGTCTTGACGCTCTTAATCACTTGCAAGTGTATCAAAACTAACTAAAACAAAGCTATAACAAGAGAATCAAATGTCAGTCATTCTAGGTAGGTTATCTTGTCTTAAAGCAAAATCAAAAGAACCTTCCAGATCAAGACAACAAAGGAAAGTTTGAGTCTAACTGGTTGGGTCCCTTTGTCTTCATAGCAAGCTATGGATCAAGAGCATACCAATTGTCAAGCCTTGAAGGTGAACCCTTGTAGGATCCAATCAACAACTTGCATCTCAATAAGTTTTATGCCTAGTCTCCAAGGGTATAAATCATAAAATACAAAAAAAATTCATAAAATCATAAAAAATCCAAAAAAAATGAGAAAAAGGATTGAAAAAAGTAAAGAAAAAAATTGTCCTCTAGTGAAAACCACTTCGGTGGCACTTTGGGCAAGTACCTTAGTGAAAATATGGAAAACAAGCACCTTGCATAAATAAAGCACCTCCATCTATTTTTTAGCTCTTTTGGCCCATCATTCTTTGCATCACCATTCATCCCTCATATGTGTCCTTATCATGGCTTGCACTATAAGGTATCATGGACTCTTTAGCACTACTTGGAATATTCACAAGGTTAGCATATCCTGCCTTTATCAAAGTAGGCTAACATACCACACTGTGGGCATTTCATAATGCATCACAATCGGGTTCTTGTATATCTTGAGGTCATGGGACATCTTATCAGAAAATACCAAAAACATTAATAAAATTTGATCCAGAAAATCCAAAAACATTTGCAAAATCCTCAGGTACTAAAACTAAAAACATTCAAAAAATTTAAAGGCAAAATCCTAAATAACTGAAAACATCAAAATCCTTGTAAGGCTGTAACCAAAAATAGGGTCAGGTGACAACCATTTATTCCTTTGAGCTTCAACGTAGGCAAGGTAACAGGAAGCGCCCCCAGACACCTAGGTCTGTCTCTTTAGGACTCCCGCCATGGGCTGTTGTCAAGCCTTTCATTTGTTCGGCACTTCATCTTGTAAATGGGCTTTGTTAGCCTAACTACATGGTCTTTGGTGTGTAGCTAACGAGGGCAAGGCGACTGATCAACCCCCGAGATCCTTAGATAGTCTTTTGAAGCTAGTTCCCTGGTCTAACTCAAAAATTCTGCAACCCCTAAACATTCAAATATTCAAAAAACACAAAAACATTTGGAAAATAGAAAATCCCAAAAACATTCAAATACTCAGAAAATCCAAAGACATCCACATAACCCTTTCAGAAACCCCAAAACATTCAAATATTCAAAAAACACAAAAAACATTTGAAAATGGAAAATCCAAAAACAATAGAAAACATTCAAAAAGACCTAAAAAGCCTCAATACATTTAGAAAACCCTAAAAAGCCTAAAAAAATCTGAAAGCCCAAAACATCCATATAAACTTTCAAAAAGACCAAAAACAACCTCAAAACATTTTCAAAATACCAAAAATATTGAAATATTCCTAAAAATACAAAACCATCATCCCATCTCGCTTTTTCACCCATAATAAACTTTCACCCATAATAAATCAATCGCCACCTTCACCCTTTGGAAAAACAAGTAGAAAGCAAACATAGCAAGTTGTAAAATGCAAACTTAAAAGTCTAAATCATAGGTAAATATGTCAGTGAAGTTTGTAGCAATAGCTCATCTTAGCATCATTATCCCAACATCAAACAACCCTATGATCAACATGTCCTAGGATGTATCCTTCCTGCGATGGACATCCGTATCAAACATCACTTTAGCTAAACTTAAACTAGGCAAGAGCTATAGATAACACTGATTGTTTGTCTTTGATATTTTCTTATGATTTATCTTAATTACCCATTCTGAGGACCTCTCGATGATTTCTATCTAAAATGATTTAGAGAGAAAGGAATGGGGCATCGATCATTATCTTTTGTTTGTTGTGCTTGTGGATAAGTTATTGTAAAATAATCTTGGGGCATACTTGCTTAGTTGTGTGTAGAAAGGTCATTTAGGGTATGTTGTTGACTATTGCGTATGCTTTGGTCTAATATGTTCTAAGCTTCTAACTTTCATTCCAATGATGTTTTCGTATTTCAAGATGTGAACAAGAACTATCCTATTTGTTGGTTGAGTCAAAGTCCATTACACTAGATACAATGTCGTCCTAGTTATCAATAGCTTGATGCATCGTATCTATGTGTTATTTCAAACAATAAGGAACAACAAAAAATCCCAATCTCGAAATGTGAGCAGCCATCCTACATTTCATCTTGCATTTTGCATTGTCTCGTCACCATGTCTAATAAAGTCTCGATGGATCATAGACTTGTTGGATCTTTTGAAGCAATCATCATCAATGGTTATTCCTTCTTCCTTCTTCTATCTTCTTTTCGTGCTAACTTGGTATCATGATAATCAACCAAAAACATCATCAATGCATTCACCTTGCATCCACAAACCATTATATACATGCATCTCATAATCATAGCATCCATCTCATTGCATAACATCATACATTTTGCATAATCATTTGAGTCATGCTGAATAATATAGATTTGTTATTCTAAGCATCTTAAATCATTGCATATCATAAGCATTTGCGTCCATACATCCATGTGCATACATCATCATCATAAAACGTGCATAGAAAATACACAAAAAGAAGTGCATCCATAACATTTACATTCATAACATTTTCATATCATAATCATTCATTCATGTCATATCATGAAAAGATAATGAAAATGAATATAATATTGCATTCATCCATATCATGATCATCGCATATCACATAGGCATAAAATAAAATGCATCCATATATGATCATATATAAGCATCCAAATCACATCATCCATACATGAAATAAAGTCAGCACATCATAGCATGAATCATTCGTATTCGTATCATATATATGACAAAAAATGTGTCATGGTACAAAATTTAGATAAGTGTATGTACATCGATAATAAGTACAATATCCACGAGGCTATAAAAAAGGAGCCCATGAATGTATTTCAATATAAATAAAGGGGCAAAATCAAGAAGTGTCTATATATAAAAAAGCTATCCTTGGTGGTTGCTACCCTCTCCAGCCTGCCGCTCAGGATGATCCTCTACACGGGGATGCGCATCACTGCGCTATGAAAAATTTGACTACTGAAGAGCCTGTGGTACATCCCTGTGGTAATGTTGCCTATAGTATGTAGCCTCCATGATAGCCTCTCTGTACAACCTTTCCGAAATGGTCCTACCATGTGTGGCTACTAGCATGACCTCTATCTACTGCCATATTGCAACCTCCTGATCCCTCTCCCTGGTAACAACCTATACTCTTTGCAACGCTGCATCCCTCTCGGCTGTCACTGCGATCACTTGTTGCCACGCTTGATCTCGCTCAACAACAACAACCAAAATTTGCTGGTGGGCCTAGTCTTGCTCACCTGTCAAAGCCTGCACCTACTATTGTAGTTGTTGTATTTGAGCATCTCATGGATTTGGTGGTGGTGGTGGTGGCACTGGTTGCTGCTGCACTACTAGAGGTTGTTGTCCTACTAGAGGAGCCCCCGAAATTTGTCCATCGTGGTCATCCTGGCTGCCCTGTCTCCTGCCCTTGACACATCTGCCTCACGACCTTCGTTTGGGAGGGGCACTTGCTGGATTTGTGAGTCATCATAGTGGGATGAACCATGCATCATTACATAGAGTGGTTTGCGCTATGGGCTAACCCTGATCATATACCCAAGGCTGGGCAACCAACTGACGAAAACTCTCAATTACCTTTGGTGTCGGAATTGTTGGTCCCTAGGTCGGAACCTCTCTAGTTGATCTTGCAAAAATAGCCCTATAGGCATCATCAGGCATGTCCTGTACTGTTGATGGTCAAAATAGCACAACATTAAACAAAATATTTCTATCCTATTTCTCTTGGAAAAGAAAGATAACATAAAGCAATCTATCTTCCAAGGTCCTGGTAGTTAGTTCTCAACTATGCTGATGTTACTCAATGGCCAATGCAACTATAATATTCAAGGGGCCTTGCTGGTATAAAGGAATACAAACTGCATCATATCAATTAATCTACATTGGGGAGGGTGTAAATAAATAGAAAAAGATAGATTAGGGCTTCAAAACAATAAAATATGAATATAAACTTCACATCTAGACATGTACCTTAACAATGAGTGTTTCTTCAACTAACCAAAACCATAACATGATGCAATCTATAGCATAACCTACACTATTGCATACATTCATAGTGCAAAATCCAATAATCACAACCATTCATCAAAACTTTACTTCAAGATTGAAACACATCACCCACTCACTGCTAAAATCATATCAATAGACATACAATAATTCCATTCATAGATAATTCAATGAAATAATCTTAGATTCAGTTTCCCCTAATGATTTGCATCAAATAGAAAACAATTATGCACAACATCCACTAGCGTATAGATGATTATGATTCATTAACATTATCATTGAGATCTAAACTTGACAATAACATGAAATAATTTAAAAATTGTAAAAGTATCTAAGTACAATAGAGTTGCTTGAAGTATCTTGCTTAAAAAACATATAAAATCCTAAGACTATGACAATACTATCTGCTACCTCATAAGGTGGCTAATCCTTCTTCAATCAACCGACCTTTACAAAATAGAGCCCAAAATTACATATAGACAAGCCATGCACTAATCCCTCTCAATCCAAAATTGAGATCCACCAATCAAGGAACTTTACAAAATAGAGCCCAAAATTACATATAGACAAGCCATGCACTAATCCCTCTCAATCCAAAATTGAGATCCACCAATCAAGGAACTGGAACTACATGAAGTGACTGCGCTGGCTAATCTTAAGTTCAATGGTTGATGTCCTTGTTATCCAAAATATGACGCCCAAAAGAGGAAGGTAGAACTGTTGGATGAGATCTTCAGTTCAACTCATGCCAAGATCCTACAAAATAGGAGAGAAGAGAAAGTTGTCTATTAAGACAGAATATTCCATTGCCAACTCATCCCTATGTAGTCCGCTCAAGAAGGTATTCATCATAGCCAGTGAACACTTGTTGAAGAATATCCACATTAGGTCCATCTACCCAATTATCTTCAAACTTAATTCTTTTCAACTTTGCGAAGGAAAACTCTTGCATATCTTTCAGTTTAATCAACTCCCTCCTACCAGCTTTCACTTCATCTTTAATTTCCATGAGTCTATCCAACAACAAGTCTTCACCATCATCCTCTTTTTGCATCACCTCCTCAAATCTGTTATTCCATTTCTCCTTTAATTTATCTAGAGGAAGACCTTCTTTCATAGGGATATCAACATTGACCAAAATAGCAATCATTGCTTCTCATTCACCAATTTGTTCATTTAAATCTTTACTGGCTTCTTGAACTTCATTTTTATGTTTATAGATGAATTTAGATCTAAACCTGATTATGCTCAATGTCTTCTCAATAAAATCTGCATTATCCTCATCGAGGATTGATTGCTCCAAGAGAGTTGGCTTGGGCACCTTGTTGGTGTCCTTTAATTTTTTGGTATACTCTCTATACTTTTCTTCTTGTTTCTCCAAGATTTTAGCATGTTGATTCATATTTTCCACCAATTCCAGTGCACCTTCATGAACTTTAAAACAAAGTGCACCTTCATGAACTTTTAAACCATAAAAAATTAGCTCACCAACCCATCTATCAAGGATTCCAACCTTATTTCTTATTTGCACCAAATCATCAACCTCTTCCTTGCTTAATAAGATTGGAGTTTCTGAAGCAACAACTTGTTGAGCAACAAGAGTGGAGACATCCTTCAAGAACTTGTGCAACTAATCCAATTAGGCTTTAAGTTCATCCTTCCTCTGTTTATCCTTGATCATTCTAGATTTGGTGGAGGATGCCACAATGTCAATAAGGTTCATTTGTTGATTCCTTGTAGGTTTCCCCAAATTAATAGTGCCCAACTGGTAATCAGTCACCTACATATCTTATATGTCCTTTTCCACCATAGGGATTGCACATTTAGCTACAATCTCACCTACATCTGTGAGCTTCGTGGAATGAAGGACCCTAGCCTTTTTCTTGGGCCTCTCTTTCTCAATCTCCATCATCTCTTCCCAATTCAAAGGCTGAGGTTGGACTATTTGCTTCCTTTCAAGGTCTAGTTTCAACCATGTTGGAGCAATAGGATTGGTGACCACTTGTGTGGAAGAAGAGGCAGCAGTGGCAGAAGAAAGAGGTTGTAGAATGGTGGTCTTAGGTTGAGAATCAACCTCTTGTACCTGTTGTTGTTCCCTTTTTGCAGCTTCTTTTGCAAGCCTTTAAGCCTCATCCTTGTCCTTTTTCTCTTGCAACTTTTTAGCTTCTAACTACCTTTTTAAACGTTTTTCTTCTAGCCTCTTCTTCTCATACATTTGATCTCTTTGTTTTTCAAGATCTTTAACTCTATCCCAGGGTTCTTTAGACTTTTGTTCATATTGAGCAAGTTCTTCAGCCTCCTTTTCTCTTTGCATGCGTTCTTCCTCCTCTTTCCTCCTATGAGCTTCCTCAATAGCCTTAAATTTAGCCTCAAGGGCTTCTCTTTCCCTCTGTTGAGCTTTCCCCTCTTCTAGCTCATGGATCTTCTGCAACATAGTCAATTTGTCCCTTTCCTCTTTGGTCTTCAATTCTTATTGTTTTTGTTATTGTAGCAAGTCCTCTTTTTGTTTCCTTGCTAGTTCCTCCTCCCTAGCCTTAGCTCTACTTTGTTTCTTAGCAAGTGCTTTTTCCAACTCTGTGCTTTGGCCTCACTTCTCTTGGGCATCTCCCAATTTCCATGGCCTTGTATATGGACATGTCTGGGCTTCCACATCTGTAGTTTATTCATTGGTTGCCAACACATGAGTTTCTTTGTTAGATTGGGTGTCCTTAGAGTCTGTATCAATATCATGAATTTCAATTTCATGCTCCTTCCCCTTCAAGGATTCAACTTCCTTATTAAGGGTTCTAGTAGGAATTTCCCCAATTGGTTGCTTTGTAAGAGGAGGTTGAGTTGATTTTCACCTTTAGTAGTTGTTGAAACACCAGTTTTAGATGAAGCCTCTCCTCCAACCTCTATTGTGGCCTCCTCTCCTTGTGATTCAGGAACATCCTGAGCAGGAATTGTAGGCTCAAGCTCTTCACTAGAATTGGGAGGGAAAAATTCTAATGGCTCCTTAGGAGTTGTCCTTCTTTTCATCCTTCTATATTCCTGAGTGGTACTTGTAGATTTTCTCTTTTTAGAAGTTTGAGCCTTTGGCTCCTTGATCCTCATAACCACCCATTGGATACTTCTATCTAGGATTGGCCTTGCAATTTTTTTGATGTCTATGGATTCCTTTGTGTCCCAATCCACTTGATCCAAGTCTTTAGTGCCTATATTGTCAGCATCATATTGGGGATCCAAGGTTACACCATCATCTGACAATGTGTTAGGAATATCCTCCTTCACCCCATACTCAATCATGAGTGGAATGGGCAATCTTTCATAATTCCTTCTTCTTAGATCATACTCATCCTATAGGACCATCAAAAAATCCTCCAACAAATTGAAATGTTTGTTAAAAACTGTAGGAAGTAAACCTTGCATCTTGTGCTTGGGATCAAAACACTTCTTGGATGTATATAAGCCTAATTTCAAATGAATCAATTCATCACAAATTACCTTGGTTGCACATTGTGTGCACAACTATACTCCCCTAACTTCATGGTAAATTTGTGACAACCAAGCTTATGTTTGTTAGCAACCTTGGTGTTGACCCCTATGGCTTGATAAATGAACTCCATCAAAACAATTTTGTTATTGCAGCACCTAGGTAGTAAATGAGGATAGCCATCAAAACTAGCTAGCCTGAAATAGGTGAACTTGGGGTATTGGATGTACCAATTTCCCCACTCTGCAATGAATGCCATGACATCTATACTCATTCTATACCCTACATCTCTTGTTAGATGATTAATGATGACATACAAGAATGCATCATTAACTCTTCTATAATGTGACTCAGAGGTTTGCAAAGTCAACTGATCATAGTGATCCCACACCATCTTTTGTCCAGGGGCTTGTCCCAATACCCCAACAACATTTAAACCAAGAAAAATTCCTCTTCTTATAGCTGCATATATCACATAGGAAGTCATGAAGAAGCATTTTGTCTCCCTCACTTTGAGCATCTGGTTGTGTAGGCACTCTGATAAAATCATTGGCCAATCAAATTGTTGCCTACCATCCAGAATGGTTTGAATGAATGGAAACATCCATTCCTTGAACTATGAAGAATCTCTCTTCCTAAACACCCTGGAAAGCATCATGATAATATCACTGATCTCCTTGCTGAAATCTGATCTCTTAGGCTGATCAGGAAGCTTGTCCAAGGATTTCTTTTCCACTCTCATCCAGTGTTTGTTCATGTGAGTCCTGCTAGCCTCCTTTTTGTTGCTATATAGTTGCAGTGTTTCTGCCTCATTGAGTTTCTTAGGGCTTTGTGGTGTAGGTGCATTATACATGAACCTTATCATTTGTGGTGTAAGATCAATGATGATATTCCCCTGCAAATCCACACATTGTCTGGTTGTGGGATTGTAAGCCCTAGCTGTAGTAAGTATTAGTTTTGGACACTGGACTGATAGAGGAAAGAGGGCAATGTGTTCCAAACCAGATTGAACAATTCTCTTTGTTCTCCCTATTACATCTTCACTAAATGTTTCTTCAAGAAACTCCTCATAATTAAATGGGCCCAAGTTTGTATCTATGTTGTCTGCCAAATTTGAATCCACCTTGCTAGCTGTAATAGTAGGACTTTGGTGCTTGTACCTCAAGGTGTAGGGGAGTTGTTCCAATTTTATCTTTCTACGCTTGGTTGCTTGTTTTGAACTCTTTGCAGGTTGGCTTCTTTGAGAAGCTTCCTCTGGTGCTTCTGACATCCTCTATTTCTGCAATACAACCCTGGATTAGACAAATAAAAGCATGAAATCATTACACCATACACTACCTCTCATACCATTCTCTACTCCCTCAGGATAACTTTCCATACTTAGTCAAATTTTATATCCACCGAAAGTGAAGTTAGGAAAGAATAAAAAATAGAAAGATTTTTACACAGGTGGGATCAGGATCGGAACCGAAGCAAGACCAGAACCAGGATCGAAAAAGAAACTGAACCCGAGACCAACTGATATTTCCAAGTTCATTTTCCACTCCGGTTTCGCTTCCACCAAAGGGAAAGGGTGACAACCAGAGTCAATAGTCATTAGAAGTGAGATCATTTTGGGAATTAACTCTTATGCAAACACTTATGGGACAAGTTCATTCCTGGATCCGCTTCCGCCAGCTTACCATTCAAACGAAGCAATTTTGAAGACACAATCACATGAATCTAAGACTTGGGTCACATTAAACCATAAGCAGAATTTCAAATAAAGGGGATTAACCTCACCCTTTAACAAGACAAAGACCAAATTTAAATTTTAGGGCTTGACATTGTAAAGGTTGTCGCACAAACCCTAGTTTATGCGACTCATCGAATCAGGTAATTAGGGCATCAAGAACCCGACATGAAAACCACTTAGCCGACATGAGAATAGGATCAAAGGGGTCACCAAATGGATTTCAAATTATTTAAAACATAGAAGACCCCACCAAATGAAACCCTAGTTAAAAACTAGGGCATGACAAAATTTTAACTAGGGCATGACATAATGGACATGCCACAAAAATGACAACAGAACGACAAAAACAAATAGAAAAAAGGAGAAAAAGCAAAACGAAAAATGGAGAAAGACAAAACAAAACTAGAAACAGACAAAGGAATGAGCGAATATCTATAGGAAAGGTCTTGTGAATGCATAAGAACACCATGAACAAGAAAAAAATACAAACGTGAATAGAACGGGAAAGAAAAAATGTCAACAGAACAGGAAAACGACCCTACCTCGAAATGCTACCAAGAAAGGTTGAAACTCGATAAGAATCCACTCACCGACGTGCCTCCACAATCAAATTTTGCTCCTCTCGAATTTACTCATATTTTGGTTCATTAAAACAACTTAGATAATAAAGATAATGAGCCATTTAACTTTGATTTAGTTTTAAAAAGTATTTCGTGCATGTGAGGAGGCTGTAATTAATGCAATAAATGCGGTTGGTTGGGAGCAAAAACAAAAATGTAAATGAATAATCAACTAATGTGGAAATCAAAGGCAGGGCGGACATGGACATGGATCCAGAATAGAACAAGAAACTTTACCCAAGTCTCTTATCCAACTTTTAACTAGGTTCTGGTTCTACGGTAGGGACAGGCGACAAAGAAAACGGGGGCAGAATCAGGACCAAAACCAGACTTGGAACTTTTACAAAGTTCCAAGTTTGGTTTTGATTCTGGTTCTACTCCCCAAAAAAGGAACAAAACACCAAGACAAGGACAAAGACAAAAGAAACAACAAGAAATGGGACCGAAACGAGAACCAAACTTGACCAAGACACCAACAAAGAAAAAAACACAAAGCAAGTGAGCGGGAGCGGGATCAAAACCAAAACAGAATTTGAAACTTTTACAAAGTTCCAAGTTTAGTTCCATTTCCAGTTCCGCTTCCACCAAAGCAAAAACAAAAGACAATGAAATGAGAAACAACTCGAGGGAGAAACAGATTCACGTGTCCTCCAGCAGGATCAGATTCACGTGTCCTCCAGAAAGTCCTCCAGCTGTAGGCAGTTTTGGCACAGATTCTTAGGCAGGTCCCACTTTGAAAATTTAAATCGAACACTTCCATATTTCCCTCTTTTGGCACGAATCCATATGCAAGTCCCCCTTTTAATATTTGTTTAGTCCTGAAAAACAGATATCATCATTAATAGCCCACATGTTCAAATTAAATTTGAATAAAATTTTGACATTTTCTAAAAAACTTACATTTTTATAAGGAAACTTTCCATTTTCAGAATTTTTTCCATTTTTGGAAATTTTTATTTTCAATTTTTTTTTATCTCAAGAAACTCTTCGCCTTTCGCGACTTCCAGTGCCCCCATTTCGGAAAACGCCTTGTCCGCAACAAGGGGAAAAATCCAGTGAAAATCCGTGTCATGGACTCTGCACTGTGAATCCGTAAAACTAGCTTGGATGCATCAATTTACCCGGAATAAGCGTAATTTCAATAGGATCATCAAAATGAATCCGCGAAATGTAACAAAGTTCATTCGGTAATATATCAAATTAAGCATGGGGTGTTGAGCATTTATCATCAACTTCATCAATTTAATCCAGTATTTCAATTTGCACAAAGCCTCGCAGAAAATCCAGAAAAATCTGGGTGGACCGGATTTCTGCGGATGGCAAAAAATTCCAGACCTTTGGCACATTCCGAAATCAAGAAATCCAGAGTAAATCCGCCTCCAGCAGTAAAAATCCTAACATGCAAACCGACTGGGCTTCGATCCAAAATTGAAATCGAAAATCCTGGACGGACCTAAAAATTCCTGGGATTAGGGTGAAACCCGCATTTTGCATAGAGCCTGACTTTAAGCAGAATCCCGAAAACCTATAGACCTAAAATCCCTGATTGGGGTAAAACCCAGATTTTGGGTCTTAACTTAGTTTTTCAAAGGAAACCTCGGGAACTTCCACTTGGGGAAAGCAAGATAGCATCTACACCTCCTGCAAAGGCAACCAAATCAACAAAGTACCTGGTAAAGACACCAAAAGCCAGAGTAAAGAGGGTCCCTACTGCATGCAGTAAACCGCGACAACAAATGATGCATCTACTGAAAAATGCTCCAGAGCATCTTGATGATGAACAAGAATCATGAACCTAGAATCTCTGGTTTCGATCTCCCTATCAGGAAAACAAATCAAAATGCAAGACTAAAGAATTGGAGCCAAAGGTAGACTAAACCTTCAATAAACTAAAAATCCAAGTGTGTGCAAGTGAGTTCATTTCCCTCCTTGAGCTACTACAGAAACCAAGCTCAGTCAAGTTAGGCTATGTAAGGATTCTAGCTCCAAAAGCAACCTAGATAGAGCCTCGCTGCCAGTCAGGCGTCCATAGCTCCGATGAGGTTATCGTTGTGGTTCTCCTGAACATAGCTCTACTGCCAGTCAGGCATCCATAGCCCCGGTAGAGATATTCAGATACTCCTGATAAGTTGAATTCATTCCTTTGATTTTTTAATATTTTCTCTTCTTTTTTCTTTTTCTTTTTCTTTTTTTTCTTTCTTTTGATATTTCTTTTCTTTTTCACTCTTTTCATTTCAACCTGTGAACAGTGAAGTCCACACTCAGGGCTGAGAACCACAGTGGCACTGAAGTAGAAATATGATTTTTCACCCAACAAAACCTTGCAAGGACCCTACTGCAACCTTCAGATTCTTAAAATGTATGAAGGATATAAGATTTCATAATACTTCAGGTTCAAGTCAGACCAATGACCCATTCTCTTTAAATCAGACATCTAGACTGCTTGACACCAATAAAAGATCTTTGACCATTAATTCAAGACACATGATTAAAGTCCATCAATGAAACACTTAGAACAATCCCAGATAAAAAAGAATTATTGCACAGGAAAGACACTTCCCCAACTAGAAAATAGAAAACCTAAGCCAGAGAAACAAAACAACAACCAAACCAAAACCCACAGCAAACTAAACTAGCCAAAACAGAAGCAAAGAAAAGCAATCTAAACTAAGCAATCTATTCTAAAGAAAACAAAACAGACAAAGGCAAAAGAAAAGCAGACCAAGCTGCACTTATTCAAATCAGCACTATATACAGAGAGACTCAAAGTGGCTCATGATCAGATAGGATGAACTGAGACTCGTCCCCATATGATTAATCAATGCATGGACAAGCAATAAAGTGAAGGTAATAGTCCTCAGAAATGCAAACCTATCTTTATATTCAGAAAAATAAATCTCTGCCTTGTAGCATTCAAACTCCATGTCAAGATTAGGAATAACTAGTAACTGAGGTAACTCATTAGGACCATGATTAACCCATATGCAAGTTGTCTTTCCTGAATCTCCATAATCAAATTGACAAGATTGAGAATTTCCAGCAAAGAAAGAAACAACCTGATTTTGCATTTCTGCAAACTGAATGTTGTGTTCATCATCCTGCACTTGTGAAGAGTTGATCATAGTGTCATCAGGGGGTCTCCATTGATGGTGCAATATTTCACTTGCATTTGAAACAGGAAAGATAGAATTAGAGGAATCACTACATGATGCAGAGTGAAATTTATATCGAAGACTTTCAAACCTAAAAACATGGAACTTTTCACCTGTTTGAGTATTTCCATGAGGGATCAACGGTGAAAATGCAGGGGCATTATCTTGTACAACAATTTCCTCAGTAGGATGCTCATTCGAAGGTATCACAGATTGATCTTCTAGCACATTCTCACCTAGAGAAGTTGGAGCATGTTCACCAATACTGACTGCAATATTTCTGTTTTCAACATCATTCATATTTTCCTGCACATTAGCATGAACCACATTAGCTACCCCATCAATAATGCATAGAATCTGTGAGTTTTCATTGTGCAGCTCATTAATAAGCTGAGGAAAAACAGAATTAGATAAATGAGAAGACTCCCTGAATTCATCTTCTGTTGGCACTAGCTCGGATTCTTGATCACAATCATCAGGAACGTTGACCACTTCACCGAGTGCTTCCTCATGTTCTTCAAGACATTCATCAGCCATTGGTTGACATTCCTCAATTAGAGACTTGTCTGATGCATCTGTCTGTGTATCATTTGGATGTAAGAGTAGCTGTACTTGTTCCTTCACCTCCTTTATGACTGTCTGACACTGGAAACAGGTTAATTCTGAATGCTCTTCCTCATGTATCCCGCACCAAGCTGGTAACAACAGCTCCTCTAGGTTGACTCCAAAACCTAGGCTTGACCAATCTCTTATAATTTTGGCAACAAAATCTTTGTATCTGGTCTGTATCACATCTTCGTCTTGGACATGAACCTCTTTTTCAGCCTCCACTATATTTTCAGGAACTTGACTAGCCTCAACAAGAACATCCTCCTTGATCTCCGTAGGTGATTCTTCACTTGAATGTTCCTCTGGTAACTCTGATGCCTCAGATTCATCTTCATGACACTCAGTTCCTTCCAAAGTCACGTCAACATCAGTTGCAATGCCGTCCCTGGATTCAAAAGTAGTCAGCCCTTCTGCAGTGCATTCTTTGCTTAACTCACCTTTCCACTCCAGGTATTCTCCAACTTTAAAGATAATGTCCCCACACGAACGACAGATGAACTCTGAATGGGCTGCATCATGGACTCTGCACCATTCTGATGAAAGGAAATCCTGCAAGCACTTACCACTAGCAAATTGACCTTCAACTATCTGTGTAAATGCCTCAACTGCAACATCAATAAACCCTAGATCTGAGGTGGCTAATGGTTCAGATAGATTTTGCATGAAAAGGTTCCTTTTCAAGACCATCTCAATGTTGTCTAGAAAGGCCAAGCATTCAAACTCATTGTGTCTACAGGTATTATGAAGCCTACACTTGTCTGAAATGCACAATGAAGTAAACCCTTGCCATTCCATTGATTTATCCTCCCATTCAATGACTTACAGATTTGAAAAAAGTCAATCTGAAGACTGTTTCCATTATGAAAAACATAACGCTGATTTTTCATCTTGACTCAGAACTTGAATTTTCTGATTTTGAGATCTGCCATATCTCAGATTTTCAACATAAAGGCTCATTCAATCTTCCAGCAATGTCACCTTGTTCGCCCTCCTTCTAGCGCCAATCTGTTGATGGTGTTTTCTGCACAGCAACAACTCAGACAGAGTGCAATATTCTATCTCTCTTGAAAGGTTATTTTCAACAATAAATCACTGAAAATCACCCCAAGGTCTCTCGGGTGTCAGGTCATGACAATGCATAAACAACTCAGATAAAATGTGAAAATGCTGGTAATCACAAGGGGCCTTACAAATAAACAATGCTGGAAGTGAATTTTCATTAGATGCAACAATATGGTGATGCTTTCAATCCTAAAACTAACCCAGATTCAAAATAAACAGCATAAGAGATAAGGGTTTAGAGAGATTTCTAAATCTAAACTATTTCTAAGACTCAACAATGCAAATGATAAAACACTTGAAATGGACCAATCCCAACAAAACCAATCTCTGCTTGACCAAGATTAATCTGCAATCTTACAGAAACAGTGCAATCTTCTAAGGTTTTAAAGATTTTCAGATCATGAACATTCACCCAAGGCAACCCAATTGCAGCTGAAATGAATAAATCTCCACAATTGAAACTAAGTTTAAATAATATAAAGGTCCAGCTCTTTGCAAAGCACCAACGCCTAGCCACAAAAGTATGGAATGGGATTGCTGTGCTAATTTCCAAACATTAAATCATAAACACCATTGAATCGATTTAAATATAAATCTAAACAACCTTGGAGCAACTGAAAAGATAGAATCATAAAGAACGCAAGATAAGTCAACAATTAACACACCATAGCTGATTTAGCCACCAGCCAGGCTGACTTTAGAAAATTTAAATCCTAACACTTCTGTATTTCCTCCGCACTAATCCATATGCAAGTCCCCCTTTTAATACGGTTTAGTCCCAAAAAATAGATATCATCATTAATAGCCCACATGTTCAAATTTAATTTGGAATAAAATTTGACATTTTCTAAAAAACTTACATTTTATAAAGGAAACTTTCCATTTTCAGAATTCTTTTCCATTTTTGAAAAAAATTATTTTCAATTTTTTTTATCTCAAGAAATTTTCATTTTCAGGATCATTTTTGGAAAAATAATCATTTTCGAAAAATTTTCCATTTCGGGAAACCAGACCAAGGGGAAAACTGTAACCAAAGTCGCCATCGTACTTAATCCCTAAAACTGTTCTACGTAGTTCTCCTAATAAGGCAAAAATTTCAACAATAGATCATCAAAACGAACCAAGAATGCACGAAAACATCGTGTAATATATCAAATTAAGCATGGGGTGTTGAGCATTTATCATCAACTTCATCAATTTAATCCAGTATTTCAATTTGCACAAAGCCTGGCAGAAAATCCAGAAAAATCTGGGTGGACCGGATTTCTGCGGATGGCAAAAAATTCCAGACCTTTGGCACATTCCGAAAAACTGAAGAAATCCGGGAAAATCCGGGTCGGGCGGAAAATCCTGAACACAGGCAAAAAACCCAGACTTCGCTCAGATCCAGAATTTTCATGGAAATCGGGAAAATCCGGATGGACCGGAAAATCCCGGATTAGGGGTAAAACGCTGATTTTGCATGAGTTGGAGCTCTTGGCGTAACCGGAATCCGGACGACCGAAAAATCCCTGATTAAAACCCTAATTTTGAAGCCTTAACTTAGTTTTTTCGAAGGGCAACCTGGGGAACTCACTTGGGCAAGCAAGATGAACATCTAAGGACCTCCAAAGGCAACCAAATCAACAAAAATTAAGGGGCCAAAAGACACCAAAAGCCAGAGCAAAAAGAGGGTCCCTACTTTCAGTGGGGCGTGTGTGCAAAACTACACAACAAGTAGGATATGATATATTGAGCAAGGTTGAGCTGGAATCTCAGATGCAAATCAACATGAACTACTTTGAATATGAGTGTGTGCATATATGGTGCATATTTCTTCATAAAAACTTTCTTTACCCATGAACAACTATGCCTAAGATTCAAGCTACATAGGTTGAGTCCTTTAACTATTATGCAATAAAATCCTGGGCATTGCTCCGCTGCTAGACAGATGTTCATAGCCCTGACAAAGATACCTCTAGTTCTCTCAAAGAATTTCTCTACTACTAGACAGGCTTCCATAGCCCTGATAGAGATACTTGAATTACCCACTTGATATTGAGTTTTCCTTCTTTCAATGGTTGTCTTTTCTCTTTTTTTTTTTTAAGGCTTCACTTGTAGGAATTCTTTATTAACTTTTCTCAATACTTAGATATAATTAATTTGAAATGTGGGTTGAGTACTACAATGGACCTCATGACAGTGTTGGGAATTGGATTTTTCACTTGAATCAAAGATACAACCACTTTGAGATGAATAGGCATTTTACATAGACAAATGTTTTATCTACTTTGTGACAGATTCCAATCATGGTTCATGAGATTGTTTACAATATACCTTATTCTTAATAACTTTTCAAACCATTGTTTAAAATGATCATAAGACACAAGTTTAGAATGAAATCTTTAAATAGACATACCTGAAAATACCTAAACCAATTTCTCTCCTAGTTCCTGTAGTATACTTTGAATAACAACCCCCTTCATTCCAAAATGGAGGAAAATGAAGGTCCCCAGTGTTTTGTTTGGGTCTTAGGAGTTGTTCTTTTTCCTCCTAAGTCCTTGTTTCTTTTTGGTCTAGCAGAAGTGGAGTCGGAATGGAATATGGACTCAGAACTTTTGAAGGTTCCAAGTCTGGATTCGGTTTTGGTTCCGGCCTTGCCCTTGTCTCGTTGTTCTTTTCATTATCTTTTAGTTTTTCTTGTGCTCTTGGGTCTGTTTCTCCCTCGAGTTGTTTCTCGTTTCCTTATATTTTGTTTTTGCTCTGGTGGAAGTAGAACCAAAAATGGAACTAAACTTGGAACTTTGTAAAAGTTTCAAACTCTATTTTGGTTTTGATCCCACTCCCACTCGCTTGCTTTGTGTTTTTGTCTTCGTTGGTATCTTGGCCGGGTTTGGTTCTCATTCCGGTCTCATTTCCTGTCATTTCTTTTTTCGTTTTCCTTGTCTCAGTGTTTTGTTCCTTTTTTTGAGAGCGGAACTAGAATTAGAACCAAGCTTCGAACTTTGTAAAAGTTACAGGTTTGGTTTTGGTCTTGATTCTGCCCCTGTTTTCTTTGTTGCATGTCCCTACCGTGGAACTAGAACCAGGTTCGAAGTTAGATAAGAGACTTGGGTGAAGTTTCTTGTTTTGTTTTGGATCCACATCGGCGTCCTCCCTACCTTGATTTCCACATTGGTTGATTATTCATTTACATTTTTGATTCTGCTCCCAACCAACTGCATTTATTGCATTAATTATAGCCTCCTCACACGTGTGAAAATGCTTTTTTAAACTAAATCAAGGTTAACTGGCTCATTATCTTTATTGTTTAAGTTGTTTTAAGGAGCCAAAGCCTGAGTAAATTTGAGAGGAGCATGATTTGATTGTGAAGGCACGTCGGTGAGTGGATTCTTATCGATTTTCAACCTTTCTTGGTGGAATTTTGAGGTAGGGTCATTTTCTTGTTCTATTGGTGTTTTTGCTTTCCCGTTCTGTTCGCATTTTCATTTTTTTCTCGTTCGTGGTGTTCTTGTGTGTTCACAAGACCTTTCCTGTGGATCTTCACTCATTCCTTTGTTTTTTTTGGATTCATTTTGTCTTTCTCTATTTTCCATTTTTCTTTTTCTACTTTCCATTTGTTTTTGTCATTTTGTTGTTGTTTTTGTGGCGTGTTTGTTCTGTCGTGCCCTATTTTTTAACTAGGGTTTCGTTTGGTGGGGTATTCTGTGATTTAAATGATTTTAAATCTATTTGGTGACCCCTTTGATCCTATTCCCATGTTGGTTCAATGGTTTTCATGTCAGGTTCTTGATGCCCTAATTACCTGAGTCGACAAGTCATGCAAACTAGGGTTTGTGCAACGACCTTTACAATGTCGAGCCCTAAAATTTAAATTTGGTCTTTTTCTTGTTAAAGGGTGAGGTTAAGCCCCTTTATTTGAAAGTCTCCTTATGGTTTCATGTGACCTAATTCTTAGATTCATGTGACTTTGTCTTCAAAATTGCTTCGTTTGAATGGTAAGCTGGTGGAAGCGGATCTGGGAATGAACTCGTCCCACAAGTGTTTGCATAAGAGTTAATTCCCAAAATGATCCTACTTCCAATGACTGTTGACTCTGGTCTTTAGCCTTTTCCTTTAGCGAAACTAGAACTAGAGTGGGAAATGAACTTGGAACTATCAGTTGGTTTCGGGTTCGGTTTCTTTTCCAATCTTGGTTTTGGTCTCATTCTAATTTTGATCTCGATCCAGCCTATGTCAAAAGCGTTATGTTTTTGATTATTTCCTAACTTCGCTTCTGGTGAATATAAAATTTGACTAAGTATGAAAAGTTATCCTGAGGGAGTAGAGAATGGTATGATAGGTAATGTATGGTGTAATTATTTCATGCTTTTGTTCGTCTAATCCAGGTTTGTATTGTAGAAATAGAGGATGTTAGGAACATTAGAGGAAGCTTCTCAAAGAAGCCAACCTGTAGAGAGTTCAAGATAAGAAACCAAGCCTAAAACGATAAAAGCGGAACAACTCCCCTACACCTTGAGGTACAAGCACCAAAGTCCTACTATTACAGCTAGCAAGGTGGATTCAGATTGGGCAGACATCACAGATACAAACTTGGGCCCATTCAATTATGAGGAGTTGCTTGAAGAAACATTTAGTGAAGATGTAATAGGGAGAATAGAGAATTGTTCAATCTGGTTTGGCACACATTGCCCTCTTTCCTCTATCAGTCTAGTGTCTAGAACTAATACTTATTATAGTTGGGGCTCACAATCTTCCAACCAGACAATGTATAGACTTGCAGGGCAATATAATCATTGATCTTACACCACAGATGATAAGGTTCATGTTTAATGCACCTACACCATAGAGCCCCAGGAAACTCAATGAGGTAGAAGCACTGCAACTATATAGAAACAAAAAGGAGGCTAGCAAAACTCACATGAACAAACACTGGATGAGAGTGGAAAAGAAATCCCTGGCTAAGCTTCCTGATCAGCCTAAGAGATCATATTTTGGCAAGGTGATCGATGATATTATCATGATGCTTTCCAGGGTGTTTGGGAAGAGAGATTCTTCACAGTTCAAGGAATGGATGTTTCCATTCATTCAAACCATTCTGTATGGCATGCAACAATTTGATTGGCCAATGATTTTATCATAGTGCCTACACACCCAGATGCTCAAAGTGAGGGAGACAAAATGCTTCTTCATGACTTCCTATGTGATATATGCAGCTGCAAGAAGAGGCATTTTTCCTGGTTTAAATGTAGTTGGGGTATTGGGATAAACCCCTGGGCATAAGAAGGTGTGGGATCACTATGATCAGTTGACTTTGTAGACCTTTGAGTCACATTTAGAAGAGTTAAGATACATTCTTGTATGTCATCATTAATCAGTTAACAGGAGATGCAAGGTATAGACTGAGCAGAGATGCCATGGCATTCATTGTAGAGTGGGGACATTGGTACATCCAATACGCCAAGTTCACCTATTTCAGGTTGGCTGGTTTTGATGGCTATCCTCATTTACTACCTAGGTGTTGCAATAATAGAATTGTTTTGATGGAGTTCATTTATCAAGCCATAGGGGTTAACACCAAGTTTGCTAACAAACATAAGCTTGGTTGTCACAAATTTACCATGAAGTCAAGAGAGTATAGTTGTGCACACAATGTGGCAGCCAAGGTAATTTGTGATGAATTGATTCATTTGAAATTAGGCTTATATACATCCAGGAAGTGTTTTGTTCCCAAGCACAATATGCAAGGTTTACTTCCTACGATTTTTGACAAACATTTCAATTTGTTGGAGGATTTTTGGATGGACCTACAAGATGAGTATGATCTAAGAAGAAGGAATTGTGAAAGATTTCCCATTCCACTCATGATTGACTATGGGGTGGAGGATATTCCTGACACATTGTTAGATGATGGTGTAACCTTGGATCCCCAATATGATGCTGACAATATAGGCACTAAAGACTTGGATCAAGTGGATTGGGATGCAGAGGAATCTTTTGACATCAAACAAATGGCAAGGCCTATCCTGGATAGAAGTATCTAGTGGGTGGTTATGAGTATCAAGGAGCCAGAGGCTCAAACTTCTAAAAGGAGAAAAGCTGGAGGTACCACTCAGGGATATAGAAGGATGAAAAGAAGGACAACTCCTAAGGAGCCATTGGAGTTTTTCCCACCCAATTCTGGAGAAGAGCTTGAGCCTGCAATTCCTGCTTAGGATGTTCTTGATTCACAAGGAGAGGAGGCCACAATAGAGGTTGGAGGAGAGGCTTCGTCTCAACCCGGTGTTTCAACAACTGCTGAAGGTGAAACATCAATTCAACCTCCTCTTACAAAGCATCCAATTGGGGAAATGCCTACTAGAAACCTTCATAAGGAAGTTGAATCCTTGAAGGGGAAGGAGCATGAAATTGAAATTCATGATATTGATACAGAGTCTGAGGACACCCAATCTGATAAAGAAACTCATGTGTTGGCATCCAATGAAGAAATTGCAGATGGGGAAAACTGAACATGTTCTCACTCTTGAGGAACAGTGGATATTATTTGAAGATGCTAAAAGAGAAGCAGAGGCCAAAGAACAAGCTGAGGCACTTATTAAGAAACACAAATTTGAGGATAAGGCTAGGGAGGATGAACTAGGAAGGAAACAAAAAGAGAAGTAGGACTTTCTACAACAATAAAAAATGCAAGAATTGAATACTAAAGAGGAAAGGGACAAATTGGCTATGTTGTAGAAGATCCATGAGCTGGAAGAGGAGAAAGCTCAACAAAGGAGGGAAAGAGAAGCCCTTGAGGCTAAATTTAAGGCCGTTGAGGAAGCTCATAGGAGGAAAGAGGAGGAAGAATGCATGCAAAGAGAAAAGGAGGCTAAAGAACTTTCTCAATATGAACAAAAGTCTAAAGAAGCGTGGGATATAGAGTTAAAGATCTTGAAAAACAAAGAGATCAAATGTATGAGGAGAAGAGGCTAGAAGAAGAATGTTTGAAAAGGGAGTTAGAAGCTAAAAAGCTGCAAGAGAAAAAGGACAAGGATGAGGCTGAAAGGCTTGCAAAAGAAGTTGGAGAAAGGGAACAACAACAGGTACAAGAGGTTGATCCTCAACCTAAGACCATCATTCCACAACCTCTTTCTTTTTCCATTGCTACCTCTTCTTCCACACAAGTGGTCACCACTCCTATTGCTCCAACATGTCTGAAACTAGACCTTGAAAGAAAGCAAATAGTCCAACCTCAACCTTTGAATTGGGAAGAAATGATGAAGGAGATTGAGAAAGAGAGGCCCAAGAAAAAGGCCAGGGTCCTTCATTCCACGAAGCTGATAGATGTAGGAGAGATTGTAGCTAAATGTGAAATTCCTATGGTGGACAAGGACATATAAGATATGCAGGTGATTGATTACTAGTTGGGCACTGTTAATTTGGGGAGACCTAAAAGGAATCAACAAATGAACCTTATTGATATTGTGGCATCCTCCACCAAATCTAGAATGATCAAGGATAAACAGAGGAAGGATGGAATTAAAGCCCAATTGGATTAGTTGCACAAGTTCTTGAAGGATGTCTCCTCTCTTGTTGCTCAACAAGCTGCTGCTCCAAAAACTCCAATCTTATTAAGAAAGAAAGAGGCTGATGATTTGGTGCAAATGAGAAATAAGGTTGGAATCCTTGATAGATGGGTTGATCGACTTAATCAAGAGGTTGGTGAGTTTCTTGTTGATGGTTTTAAAGTTCATGAAGGTGCACTGGAATTGGTGAAAAATCTGAATGAACATGCTGAAATCCTGGAGAAACAAGAAGAAGAATATAGAGTATATACCAAGAAATTAAAGGACATTAGCAAGGTGCCCAAGCCAACTCTCTTGGAGCAATAAATCCTCAATGAGGATAATGCAAATTTCATTGAGAACACATTGAGCATAATCAGGTTTAGATCTAAATTCATCTATGAACATAAAAATGAAGTTCAAGAAGCTAGTAAAGATTTAAATGAACAGATTGATGAATTAGAAGCAGTGATTGCTATTTTGTTCAATGTGGACATTCTTGTAAAAGAAGGTCTTCCTCTAGATAAATTAAAGGAGAAATAGAATAAAAGAATTTGAGGAGGTGATGCTAAAAGAGGATGATGGTGAAGACTTGTTGTTGGATAGACTCATGGAAGTTAAAGATGAAGTGAAAGCTGCTAGGAGGGAGTTGATTAAATTGAAAGATATGCAAGAGTTTTCCTTCGCAGAGTTGAAAAGAATTAATTTTGAAGATAATTGGGTAGATGGACCTGATGTGGATATTCTTCAACAAGTCTTCACCAATTATGATGAATACCTTCTTGAGCAGACTACACAAGGATGAGCTGGCAATGGAATATTCTATCTTAATAGACAACTTTCTCTTCTCTCCTATTTTGTAGGATCTTGGCATGAGTTGAACTGAAGATCTCATCCAACAGTTCTACCTTCCTCTTTTGGGCATCAGATCTTGGATAACAGGGCCATCAACCATTGAATTGAAGATCAACCAACACAATCACTTCATGCAGTTCCAATTCCTTGATTGGTGGATCTCAATTTTTGATTGAGAGGGATTAGTGCATGGCTTGCCTATATGTAATTTTGGGCTCCATTTTATAAAGGTCGGTTGATTGAAGAAGGATTAGCCACCTGATGAGATAGCAGATAGTGTTGTCATAGTCTTAATATTTTATAAGTTTTTTAATCAAGATACTTTGAGCAACTCTGTTGTACTTAGATACTTTTACAATTTTTATATAATTTCATGTTATTGTCAAGTTTGGATCTCAATGATAATTTTAATGAATCATAATCATCTATATGCTAGTGGATGTTGTGCATAATTATTTTCTATTTGATGCAAATCAATAGGGGAAATTAGATCTAAGATTATTTCATTGAATTATCTATGAATGAAATTCTTTTATGACTATTGATATGATTTTAGCAATGAGTGGGTGATGTGTTTCAATCTTGAAGTAAAGTTTTGATGAATGGTTGTGATTATTGGATTTTTCACTATGAATTTATGCAATAGTGTAGGTTATGCTATAGATTGCATCATGTTATGGTTTTGGTTAGTTGAAGAAACACACATTGTTAAGGTACATGTCTATATGTGAAGAAGTTTATATTCATATTTTTGTTCCAGCCCCAACGAATTTTCATTTATTTACACCCCAAACATAGGGTTAATTCGATAAGGATAGCAGTCATATCTCTTATACCTCAAAGAAGGCTCCCCTTTGAATATTATGAAGTCACATTTCAGCATATTGAGTAACATCAAATACAAGCTGAGAGCCAACTACTAGAACCTTAGAATATAGGGGATTTTTCATGTTAAATTCTTCTTTTTCGTGAGATGGAATAGGACAGAACACTCTGCTTAATGCCGCGGCTATTTGACCGCTGGCAAATACATTTCCATCGGGTTTCTACTTTAGGGAATAAGCTTATCATTGAGAAGGGGACCCCAGGATGACCTAGTTATTTGCATCTTGCATCAAGGTTTGTGCATACATTGAGAGATATGACTTGGACACTTAGGGAAGTGTGTGTAGGAGAAATTCCACTCTTTGTGGTGTGATCTAGTTATCACCTGTTTATCTCCACCTTTCGTGGCATGATAATTCCACTTTAGGTGGGAGATCCACCTTTCATGGAATTATCTAATATTTCTCTCTACCTACCCTACACATGATTGTGACACTTGTCTCATTCATGTCCCTTCATTGTGTCCTAGCTTTCCTTTATAAGCAAGCCTTGTACATGCTTGTAATTATCCATCTTCATAGTCTATCTTCATGAGCATCTTCATGCATATTAAGAATACAATAATCATATTCTCTCATCTCGTCTCTCTCTTTTGTGCTATGTTTAGTCTCTTGATGTTGTTCTTTCTTTTCATAAGTAATTACATTGACCATCAACATGTACATCACCAAACTGTCTGGAAACCCTATTAGGAAGGTACCTCTCAATCATGGTATGCTCTCAACCTTGCATGTAATGGGTCTTCCTTGCAAAATTAAGTTGCTGAACATCATCAAACCATGGCGACATTTGAAGCCATGGGCGCCTGCGAAAAACTGTCATATCATCTATCACCCATCTCCAGTATGAGAGTCCAATCTATCTAATGTGCCTAAGTGTGATGGCATCTCAATATCTCCATACGACGGGATCATCTGGCTCCACGTCTGCCATATGTACAATCAGCTAAAGCATGACAATGTGCTCCCATGCCCAAATATGAAGGAGAGTGACACATGCACTAAGGGCTCTCCCATCATAATAAATGAAATCATGAAGATCAAGGTATACAGAGGTCAACATCACGGGCCCCCACGCAAAAAGAGTCCTCCAGTACAACATCCACTGCCATGCCAAACCCCATCCTGGACTGAAGAATTGACCACGTCTATTTGGAGCAACCAAACTTGAAATGGTGGCTGCAACAATCAATCTGAATGTTGGCAGCTGACCTCTGTATGTCTCTAAGTCTATTTGTGAGGTGAGCAATACAATCAGGTCCATCTCTATCACCTGTAAACATGCATCAAATCTTGCATCGGGATCGTAGATCACACAATCACCATGGATAGGCAATCATAATATCCACCACACTTCCTCCAATGTAATTGTCGCCTCCCCTGTCAGAAGGTGGAAGGACGAGGTCTCGCTGTGCCATCTCTTGCACAACATTGTCATCATAGCCAAATGTGTTCTCACAACAGGTGTGTACGCAATGTACCACAATCCGATCTCTCCTAGGTGCTCTTGGTGCAATAGTGACAGATCACCCAATCTCTCTAGAATCGTCAGCTTGTGCTCCCTCAACATTAATGGTGGGAAGACCTCCTACACCTATGAAGTGTACAGTGTCAGGAAATCATCAAAATTTGAAGTTATTTGGAATTTTTGGCTCGAAAATTACAAATGCGTCACTATATTCAAAACTCAAATAGCGACACCTGATGCATTTTATATTTCAAATTGACACATGCGTCGCCAGACAAGATGGTGTCATGATTTAGAATTTGGCTTAACCTAACACTAACTTTCAAATTGGCAAGTGCGTTGCCATATACGATTACGTTGCCATTTAAAATTTAAAACCCTAAATTTAAATCTGGAAGTGTCGCCCCATACATATGCGTTGTTATCTATCATTTGGGAATTGCTGATTAAAGCTTGGGCGTTGCTATATAGCGACGCTGCTAAATTCTAAATTCTAATGCCTAATAAATGCATCAAAATTTCAAATTTCAAATCAAGTTTCGAATCACATACCGTTGGTCCTATGCCTAGGAGCCGTTGAAACTCTCGAACTCGATTAGAGATGTGTCAGGAAGCTCATGGTGCACCATTTCATCGAAGGGTCAGAGCTCAAATTGTAAGAATTCCTTAAGTGTGAATGCACAAATGAATTGAAAATGACCCATCTTGACCTATTTAAACTAGAAAATTAGGGTATTTTGCCCTAATTTAACCTTAATAATGGGGTTTATCATCATTTTCACCAACTTTGTCAATCTGGACCTAATTTTGCATCATTTCATGCATTTTTGGCATTATTCATGCATCCTAGAACCTTTTTGGACCCTTGGGGTAGCTTTTACTGTTGTCGAGAAATCAACCCAAAATTTAAATTTTTTGCCCAATTTCTTAAGGGGGTAGGGAGTCAACTTTATCCTTCTGCTGGGGCATCTAAAAAATCATTTATTTTTTTATTTGAGCAGTAGTTTTTATCCGAAAAGTGTTGTTCTTTGAACCGAAGCAACATGTACCTCACTTCAAAGAGGGGAAAAATGTAGACACTGAAAAATGTCCTAATTGATGTCATGCACTTAAATCAGATTTACTAACATCATTTTCTCTTTAATCCATCCTCTTTTTGCTTAATTGATTTAATTAGCCTAACTAATTAATTAATTGCATCATTTTCATCTATTTGGCCTAATTAATTTAATTGGGTTAATTCATCTCTTTACGCACTAACACTTCATCCTATTAAATTAAATAAATCAAAATATTTAATTTAATCTCGTAAGTCATCTTAATTAATTAAATATCCATAAGTTATTTAATTAAATATCATTCCCTCCTTCTCTCCCCTGTTTATTAAATTATCTAATTTAATAAATATCACCTTAAGTCTTCCTATTCCCTAATTGCATAAATTAAACCTTGTTTAATTAGCAATTAAACTAATTTTTTCCTCTAATCGAAAGGAATATTCCCATGTAATATTCTTTACCCTTTTTGCACAATTAAAACTTTGTTTTAATTTGCAAATTCACCTTTATCCTCACCTAATGGGATATTTTAAGGAATATTCCCTCTCCTCCAATCAACTCACTTAGCTTCTTTAAAAAGTTAATCCTTTTACCTTTCTAGCAAGTTACCTTTGACTTGTGTGAGCAGGTCAAAAGTGTGTTTGTTTGAGTAAATGTGAGCCTTTGTTTAATTTTCATCATGCATTCTCATTCATTGATGAGAATCCATGATCCATGCCTCCTCTTCCTTTCATCTTGAACCGTTGATTAGGATTTTTTTATCTCAACCATCCATTCCTCATTTGCTCCCCTATAAATAGGTCACTATTTGGAGACAAATAAAGGGATCTTTTGATTGCAAACTTATGTTGTTAAATTTCTCACATACTTGTTTATCTTTTACTCACTTTTTAGCTTGTTTTAGTTCATTTTCATTGCATATTAGCTTCAATATTTCATTAATGTCTTCCATACATCCATCTTAGTTTGTAAATAAATTAGGGTTTTCATCTTTTAGTATCACTTTAGCTTAAATTAGTTTAGATTAGCTTAGAAATTGCATAATTAGATCATTTATACCATAAAATTAGGGTAACTTATCTTGCATCATGTTTATTCTAGCATAAACTAGGTTTTCACACATTAAACACCATGGTTTCATCGATTCTCTTCCATAGAATCGACTGAAAAAAGCTCACTATCATAGGATTGGGAAAGGGTTGTCATTCCACATCAACATGACACCAATTCCACAACAAGATAAGTTTCAATAGATTAGAGTAGGTATTTTAAAAGCTTTTCATAGTTTAGTATGTAAGGTTTTTTGATAAAATGTTTACTTTCAATTTTGATTGATTGATCTTGTTAAGATTTGAGTACCTGTGGCTCCATTATGCTTTGATTCTTCATGGATCAAGCATGATTTGGCCCATATCGGTATATTCGACATTAACACCCAGAAAGTCACTTATTTTAATTTGTCGAATACTTATTATAGGTTTCAGTCCGTAGACCACAAGATTAAGGATTGCCCTCTGGCAGTTCCTTGTACTCCTTCACCGCCACGGGACGCTAAAAAGCCCCATTGGGCGAAAAGTGTTGTCGCCAAACCAAAGGAAAAGTGGATGATGGTTACCAACCAAAAAAATAAGTCTAATGACTCTAGGATAGTTTCCAAAACCCCTAAGCCAACAAAAGAAATTTCAAACCCTTTTGTGAAGGGGAAAGAAGCCCAGATAGGCTCCACTAACACATCAGTGCAGCCAAGGCCTTAGGCTACGCCCCAGCCTGCCTCAGTTATGATAGCACAACTGATTGAGTCTCCTCCCATATTGAGAGTTAATAGGAGGTCTCAAAGCCCTTTTCAAACTCTGGAAGAAGGAGAATATGTTCAGGAGAAATCAAGACATTCATCTTCACCCTTTCAAATTGTCTCAGTTCCACCAAAATTTTTATAGAATCACTTCTCCACACTGGATGAGGAGTCAGATTCTGATGATATGAAGGAGTTTCATTCATGAATTTCCTCTCATAGAATTTTTGAGGTCTGACATACCTCTCTAGGAAGTATTTTTTTAGGGATACTCTTCATAAATATGTTGGTATTGATGTTCTGTGTCTTTAAGAAGTGAAATTTGTTGGTTTTTTCTTGCTTCGGCTTTTCGTTCTATCTGGTTAGCTAGTAAAATGTTTTATACTGAGCATGAGGTCAGATGTGGCATAGCGCTCACCCTTTTGTCCCCATAGTGGCACACTTGTGTGGTTGATCATGTGACCCCACACATTGGCTTGTCTGGATTCTTCTTAACATTGATAATCATTCCTTTGGGATTATTAATGTTTATGCCTCGAATGATGTTGTTGAAAGATCTCTTTTCTGATGTTGGATTGATGATTCACTGCCAGTTGGTACTTGGCTGTTGTGTGGGGACTTGAATATGGTTGAGATGGCATACGACAAGAATGGTAATCTGCCATTTCAATAGGTAGCTAGCGAAAGAGAGGCATGGTACTACATGCATGATAAATTGGGTCTTTTCAACCCCAATATTGGCCACCACCACTCTCATTCTCTCTAGCACACATGGTGCAATTATTGAGCTAGGTCTGACAGGATATTTAAATTCCTTGATCGTGTATGATCTTGGCTTAATATTTTTTCTTTTTTGCCAACTCTTGCCACTTTTGGTCAGGTCGTTAGTGGATGTGACGTTGTTAGACCACTATCTCATTTCATTCAACATTGAATGGGAATTAAAGCAGTCTCGTGCCGGCAAGACCAATTTTTTTTTAAATACTTCCTTGTTGAGTCATTAACCCATGTTGGCCCACATTCGTATTTTTTGGAATTTAGAATGTAGGCCACCTCACAATACTAGCTGGATTATTTGGTGGAATGATGTTGTCACTTGCACTACTAGGTTTCTTTGAATTTATGGGTACTAATTGGCCATCTTTCACAAATGGTGTTATGATGCAACCATGTCTAACCTCCACGCTACCACCGAGTCCTTGGCGGCTAACCCTTTCTCCCCTTCCTTGCAAGTTAGGGTGGCATAGCTAAGACACAAAAAACAAATTGTTGATAATTATGCTGCCAGAGGGGTGAAAATCAAGGCCAGGCTACATTGGCTTAAAATTGGAGATCATGCCTCGAAAGAATTCTTCCTGGCCCTTCAAGCTAGGCAATCTTCTCTTGGTATCAAACGAATCAAAGAAGACAATGTTGTTCTTTTTGAATTGCCTGACATTCTCCAAGATTTTGTTAGGCACTATGAGTAGGTGTTCATAGCTCAAGATTACACTTTGGAGTGACATCAAGCACTTCAAGATTGGCTTGTTGTGCCAAATAGGCTCTCCCTAGCCTAGAAAGCCTTATGTGAACAATTGCTCATAATTGAAGATCTTAATGAAGCTGTCAGCACTATGGCTGATGATAAAGCCCCAAGAATTGATGGTTTTCCACGTGAATTTTACAAATCCCTTCTAGATTGTGTTGGGAGAGATTTGCATAAAGTTTATCTTGAAGCTTTTCATTCTAAAACTTTAGGAAATCTTAGTAATTATGGAAATATTAAATTCATACCTAAATCTGGTGATCCTGAGGATATCTGTAACTGGCAACCTATCACGCTCAATTTCTCTTATAAAATTATTTCGAAAGCCCTTGCCTTGAAAATTCGTCATCTTTTGCCTCAGATTGTATGCCTAGAGTAAACAGGATTCATTAACTCCAAGTTCATTCTGGACAACATTATTGATGTCTAGGAAGGGATGGAATGGGCAAGGCACTCCAATAAAAAAACTATTTTCATTGAAATTGATTTTTCCAAAGCCTATGACTGTATTGAATGGCCTTTTATTCTTGCTATGTTGGCCACCTTAGGGTTTGGCCTTCATTTCATATAGGCTATACAAATGTTGTTTTCTGATGCCTTTGCTTGCATCACCATTAATGACAACTAGTCCACTTCTTTTGGTCTATTATGTTCCATTCACCAGGGTTTCCCACTCACCCCCTCACTTTATGTGCTGACTGCTGAAGGGTTTGGATATTTGTTGGCTCATGATGTTTCCTAGAGGTGGGTTCATGACATTTCTTTGCCTAATTCACTAGTCTAGTTGGTCAATGGTCACTTTTCCAATGATTATTTTCTCACTCTTCTGGAAGAGGAAAATAATGTCAAAGCTACTCTAGATTGCCTTAAGACTTTTTCCTGGATTTTGACTCTTCCATTCAATGGCACAAAAAATTATGCTACAGATAGTCTATCCTATCCA
>VDFB02328477.1:39052-96810 GCA_007258455.2 Sequoia sempervirens
TCTTCAATCGATTTGATGTTCTGGAGGACTTTCCCTAGTAGGAGGGGTGTCCTATTATGCTTCCTTCTATTGGGGAGTCCTTGGGAGTGGAGCTGCCCAAGGACAAATGGATTGATTTGTAGAACTTTCCCTTGGGAGATGCACAATTTGATTTGATGGTCACTAATGTTGCATCTCAGATTCTGGTTGGTCTAGATCAAAGTGGACTAGTGGGATTGAATGGGGTTGTTGCCTTGAAGGACCATGTTTCTTCTTAGTCTAAGGATGCTTTGGATGCTGGTAAGAGTGGAGGGTTTGTGCATGTTATTGGTTTATAGCAGAAATCCTTGAACAAGGGTCCTCTAGAGAAAACTTCCAAGGTGGACCACAAGAAGGATCTAGAGAAGGTTAAGTTGCTTGGTGAAAATTTGGTGGACTCAAGATTAGTGAAAACCATTGACTCCCACTTCTCCCAACCTCAAAAATGATTGTTCTCTCATAGAATGTGAGGGGTATGAATATCTTCCCTCGACAAAAGGCTATTCGGGAGATGATTGATACTCATGGTCCTGATACGGTTTTCCTTCAAGAAACTAAGTTATCTATGGATGGTATATTGAATAGAGATCCTTGAATTTGGTCATGTGGTTTGTTTCAATGTGTTGGGTCTTATGGAAACTCTAGAGGGGTGGCCTATTTTTTGGATCCAAGGAAGATTGTTCCTCTTTGGTGGTGTTCGAGTCATTTGGCTATGTTGGTGGTTGCTTCTTGTCTTGAGTTAGGTGAAACCTACCTCTTAACTAATTTTTATGCTCCAATGGATCATTTTGGTAAAGAACAGGTGTGCACTCATGTTAGATATATTAGATCTTTGGCTCCCTTATTTCTGTGGATTATGGTAGGAGACTTTAATGTTGTCTCTTTCCTTGAGGAGAAATGTGGTGAGGTTGCTAGGCTTGACCAGTCTGCTTGTCTCCTCAAGGATAATGTTGAGTTTCTAAACTTAGTTTATGTGAAGCTGAGCAATGGTATTTTCACTTAGAATAACAAGAGATGTGGGGAGAATTCTATATCTAAGCAACTGGATTGATTCTTGGTTTCCTGCTTTAGGGTGGAGGATAGGTGGTCTACCTGCTTGGAGATTTTGGATTGGAAAGGGTCAGATCACTAGCCGATAAAGCTTTCTGCTATTGTTTCTAGAGTCCCTAAGAGCCCATCTTTCATGTTTCAACTTATGTGGTTGCATGACTCCTCTCTTCATGACCGTATGGCTAATTGGTGGTGGTTGGGGAAGCCTACTTATGGTAGGGCTATATATTCCTTTGCCAAAAGATTATAGTATGTGAAGTACAAGCTCAAGAAGTGGAACATTCTACGTTTTAGCAATCTTCACCATAGCAAATTGTTTGCTCAAATTGGTCTAGATGCCATCACCCACCAGATCTGGGATCATGGTCTTATTGAGGATCTAATTAGGAAAGAGTCAAGTGTTGTCATGGAGCTGGAGGAGTGGGAGCTAAGGGAGGATATTTTCTAGAAGCAAAAGTCTCGAGTGGATTGGCTTTAAGAAGGGGATTGAAACATGGCCTTTTTCATAATTTTGTTAAAGCTAGAAGGATGGGAAATCTTATTACCTCTCTGGTGTCATCGGATGGGCGACAGTTGTCTTCTATGGTAGAGATTTCAAAGGAGGCTACTTAGTTCTTCTCTATTCTATTCACTAAGGACTCTCTCCATGATGGTAGTAAGGAGAATTCTATACTAGGTTTCATTCCTTATTTAGCTTCTAATGAGATGAACACGACCCTTATGCACCCTATTCTATTGAGTGATCTAGAAGAGATTGTGTTTCAAATGAAAAAAGGAAAGGCTCTAGGCCCAAATGGATTTCCTATTGAATTCTTTCACAAGTTTTGGGAAATTATCAAACTAGATCTACTTGAGGTGGTTCAAGAGTCGCAACGTAATAAGTAGATTCTTTGGGCTATGAACTCTACTTTCTTGGCTCTTATTCCTAAAAGGGAGGGTGCCAATTATCTAGATCAGTTTAGACCCATTGCTCTTTGTAATGTGGTTTACAAAATTATCACTAAATTGATTGTTGAAAGACTTAAGCCTTGGCTCAATTCTTTGATCTCTACTGAGCAAGGTGGTTTCATTGTTGGTAGGAAAATATTTGATGGGGTCATGGTTGCTTCAAAGGCCATTCATTCTATGGCGACTTCGAAGGAGAAATCCATGTTCATCAAACTTGATAGGGAAAAGGCTTATGATAGGGTTAGATGGGTGTTCCTACAAAAGGTTCTTCAGGCTTTTGGTTTGGATAGGGAATGGTTTGAGTGGGTCATGAGTTGTGTTACTTCTTCCTTTCTTAGTTCTTATTAATGCTGAACCTTCAGAGTTGTGTGGTGCTTCCAGGGGCCTATGTCAAGGTGATCCTCTTTCTCCTTACCTTTTTATCATTATGGCTAAGGGGTTGGGAAGATTTATCAAGTCCCGTGTTAGGAAAGGTTTGATTTAGGGTAGGAGCTAGAGTGGTAGGATGCATCCTTATTCTCATTTGTAGTTTATGGATGATACTGCTTTGATGGGTATGGCCAGAATTAGGAGGCCATGAACTTAAGGAAAACTTTGGATATTTATTTAGGTGTTTATGGAAAAAAAATCAATGAGGATATTTCCTTAATCTTCTTCATTAACAATCCCAATCTCATTCAAAATAGGATTGCTCATATTCTTCAATTTTAGATTGGCTCGCTTCCTTTTTCTTATCTTGAGACTCCCATCTCAGTGGGCTCTCATCTTAGAGATCTTTGGCATGATGTGTTCGATAAGTTTCCCAAGCAGGTAAGTCATTGGATTTTTCTATGGCTCTCAATGGCTAGTCATGTGACTCTTTTGAAGTTTTTGGTGCAATATCTTCCTATTTATAGATGTTTCACATAGGTTTCCCCTAGTGCTTTGTTAAGGAGTTTGATGCCTTAGCCTATCAATTTTTGTGGGTTGGTAATTTTTCTTCTTCAAAATGGAGCCTTGTTAGGTGGGATTCTATTTATAGGATGAAGCAGGAGGGTGGCCTCAGTCTTAAGTCGGTGGGTATGATTGGAAAGTTCTTAACTGCTAAGTTATATTGGTGATGGTGTACTAGCCAGGGTCAGGATTGGGCTAGGATTCTTACTATTAAGTATCTTCGGTGGGTGTGCATTGAGGATGTGCCTTGGTATGGCCTTTCAGGGAGGGGCTTCATGATTTGGGAGACTCTCAAAAGAGGGGCGAAGCTCATTAAGCAAGGTCTATTTTGGATTTGTAATAGTGGCTTGGATGCTCTCTTTTGGCATGATCATGGGATGGGAATCCCCCCATCTTGGCTATGTATCCTCATCTTTTTCCCCTTTGCAATAGTCTTTTTAATGTTGGTTGGAGTAGGGTGTGAGATTTTATATTGGTGCAAGCTCTGGGTTAGGTGGAGGTAGTGCATTAGAAGACTCCATAGGAGTGGCCGCCGGGGGGAACAAAGGAGGCTCAACTGGAGCTTGCTAGGATTTTTTCAGACATAATGTGCAATTCCCTTTCTAGGAGGGATACTCTAGCTTGGGGTCCTTCTCCAAATGGTAAATTTACTATGGCCTTAGGCTACCTTGAGTTGGACAGACAGGTGTTTCGTAGGATGAAGGTGCCTTGGTGGAAGTAGGTTTGGAGAAAATTTTATTGGCCTAAATGCAACGTTTTCTTATGGTTTTCTTATGGCTGGTTATTCAGAATAGATGTATTACCTAGGATAATTTATGAAAGAGAGGTTTTTATGGTCCCTATATCTATGTTCTTTGTAATAATAGTGAGGAAAGTTCCTTTGATCTCTTTTTCTTATTCCCTTTTACTCAGGCGATTTGGCACTTCTGGTGGGGGCCTTGGAATCATACTTGTGTTCATTCCACTTCTTTGGTTGAGTTTTGGGATAGTTTGGGTAAGCCTCCTACTCAAAAATCTTTTCTCAAGTTTTTTTTGGATCCTTGCCCATCCCATATTATTTAATGGTAGCTGTGGTTGGAAAGGAACATGAAGATATTTCAAGGTGTGAAAATGGCTATCTAAAGCTTTCTTCTAAACAATATCATTGTTCACTTTGGATTACCTTCCACCCTTGTTTCTAACAATGGTAATCCATTTAGGAACATAGAGGTTAAGCAATTCCTCTAGAGAAGTTTCACATTCAACATTAATTTTCTACACTATACTATCCTCAATCTAGTGGCCAAGTTGAAGTGTAATAAAACTCTTGAGCTGATTCTCTAAAAAATAGTAAAAAAACATGGCAAAGATTGGCATACTAAATTAACATACTGCTTGTGGGCCTATCGTGCTTGAGTGTTCAGACGGTGACTATCACAACTCCGTATAACCTCATAAATGGTGCCAAGGCGATCATGCCTTTAAAGTTGCAAATTATGTCTTTGTGAGTTTCTCTTAATGGGTTAATTAATGATGAAACTTACTGTGATAATTGTTTTTGCATTAGCTTGAGTTACTCAATGAGCACTGATTGCAAGCCCACGACCACCTTCAAGCTTATCAATGACCACTTTCTAAAAACTACAATTAGGGTGTTCTTCATAGGACTTTTAAGGTAGGTGACCTAGTTCTCAATGAGAATAAGAGAAATGTAAATAAATTGCCTAATCAGAAAGGGAATTTTAGCCCCAACTGGTTAGGCCCTTACATTGTCATCTTCATGTATGGTTCTAGTTCTTATGGATTGTCATATATGGATGGAATTCCCCTAAAATAACTTATCAATGTGATGCATCTTCATCGATACTATGCATAGTTTTTATGTGTCATGTGTGTAACACTCACCCCTCACATATTGCAATATATCATACCATGATATTTATTCATTAACACAATTGCATTTTGTGTTATTATGTAAACATGTGTCTATATGTATGGTTAATTTCTTTAATTAGGAATTGCATACATGTGTCTTACTATGCTATGTGTTTGTGCATTGCATTTGATCATATCTTTTGGTTAGGAAATTAGATCATCATTGTATTTAATTAATATACATCCATGTGTGTTTATTAGATCATGATAGCATCTAATCTAAACATGCATCCATAAGTATAACATCCATCATATAGTCATACATGAAAGTAAAAGCATACACATAAAGATGAACACCATGATGTCAGAATCAAAATATCATATATATATGTCAAATGAATGTCATGTAGACATATTGAACCACTGTAATAAAAATATAAGTGGTGACTGTATATTTGTGTGCTTCTATACATAGAAAATAATGCTATACACTTTATATATCATCATTACAAAAATGGCACATAACAAAATGGCTATTTAGCCCTTGGGTGTGTGGCTCCCCAAGCCCTCTGGTCCTAGTGGTCAGTGTGGTTAGGGATAGAAGGAAGCAATTGAGTAGGATCTCTGTGATCGTGAGATTGATATGCTCTCTCATAATTCTCTAATCTCACCATGCAACTCGACTATCTCCAACTCTGCCCTCCTTGGGTCCTCCTACAACTATGGATTACCTATTGATCTCACAACTAATTCCTGACCATCGACATTAATGAGTCATCTATGAAGAGTGTCATGCGCCCTCTTGTCACTCTCTACTCTTGTCCTCGCCTCATCTCTCTCAGTGAGTGTAGTCTATAGCTCCGCCAACTAGTGATCCCTTTGTCTAGTAAGGGTGACAACATCCACAATCCTCTACACCACCTCCACCCATGCCTCCTCATAGGTTGTATTGAGAACCTCCACAATCTCAAAATGTTGGGCATGTCACTCCATTGAGGCTAGCTTATAGGCATCCAAGACACTCCCCTAGACTAGCATGATCAGGGCCACCTCTTAAATACACCATGTAATGAACGCAATCCACTACTATGTGCTCACTGCAACCACAAAGTAGTAGACCCATCAGTACCACATGATATATCAAAGAATGTATATATATATATGAGATAAAATAGAAATGTTGAAAAGGAAATAACATAAATAATTCCCTTACCTTAGTCCCTAGCTTGCTAGTGTGGATCAAGGGGAGGAGCAATGCTAGTACCTACATCTCTTTCAACTCTTATGCTTGTTGTTGCTGCTTCTATGATGAGGCCAATGGCCACTAGAGGTGGTGGTGGTGCCACTAAATTGGGACAATGCCTATATGAGATGAGATCCTTTGTCATCACCTCAGTCCTTTGTGCTGCTACACCCACCACCTCTCCATGTTGCTCATCATCACCACCTCCATCTCACCCTCCTCCTACCACTAGTGGTGTTGTATCCTAAACACCGAAATCCCCTTTGGGGAATCTTCCAAGAAAATCAGAGTAGGACAATGTCTCAACCACTAGGTCTTGAAGCCGATAATGATACCCACATCATCCACAGGCAGCATCAAGGATCAATCACCATCATCTGACTTTTCATCACTCACAATGACGTGTGTTATGGTAGGAAACTTATAATCACTCGACCTCACCATGCTCTTGACAACGCATATGTATGATGGGCGTGTCAAGGGAATAGTCTATCCAATCTTGAACTACCACATGACTTGCCACCAATAATATGGCATGATAACAAAATTAGTGCAACCAACCAAAAATCACACATGTTGCATGTTTCATAGTTACTACTGGTCTAACACCCATTGCATGCCTCTATATGGTCACCATCTAACTTGGTCTAAGCACAGGGTATCAAACTGTAATCTCCTAAATTGGAAGTCTCCATACCTCCACTGGCGTAGTAGCTCATACGCATATGCCATTGGTGTATCGGGGGCTATCCCCTAAGGATACCCGACTAGCCATGTACAAGTAATATGAGTGAACACCCAAACCTATAAAAGTTTGTTGAGAGATAAGGCTTGAGTACTCATAATGCACGAACCTACCTAGCTCCTAGTATAGGTGTGCGAGCATGTTGTGACCCCAAGCATAGACAGTCCACTGCTCCTCCATCTCTCTAATCATGTGCATGAGACCCCTGTGAAGATGAGAACCACGTCCATCCATCATCACCTACAGGGAGACTGTCACTACCATCACCCTTCGCACTAGAGGGATAGTCACCTGACCATGCTCAAACTAGTGAATGCAAATGTGGCAAGTGTCGTCACTATGGTCTATGTGCCCTATGTAGTATTGTAAGCCCTCAAATTGCTCTCAGGCTGACCATGTCTCATCTAGTGCTACTCAGTGTGTGCAGATGGGTAGGTCGATGATCTTTTACACATCCTCAAGTGTGAAGATCATCTCACCTGTCGATAGGTGGAAGGTGGAGGTGGTCCATTCCCAATGCTTCATTAATTCCATTAGCATGCGGTTGTGATATAACATCTTCAATATAGTAAATACCACCAAATGCCTATCCATTGGAGATGTGTCTCCTCCTCAAGGGACATACATATTGCCTGATCACGCAACATTCAGAGCATGCACCCACCTTAATGCTCACACATCTTTAAGTAATCTTGCAAAAGGGAAAAAATATTTGAGTCAAATCCATTTGCATTAAAAATTTCTAACTTTTACATCAAAATTTCTCTAAGTATGGCCTCTGGGATGCAAGCATGTCACATAGACGTTTGTGTGTTGTGCTTCTGTCTAAGGTCTACCATTCAATTTTCCTGACAACAGTGTGTTGGCAAACACTAGTGCAGTCGAAGTCCGCCAACACACTAGTAGGATGCTAGTGCACTAGCTAGATGCCTTCACATTGCTGGGACAACTGTGCTACAAAAATTTTAAAAACTACTAATTAAATACTATAAAATGTATAAAAAGGGTAATTCAGACTCACTTGGTTGACCTCTCCTCCCTCTGTGACACAACTGCTCAATCTTGGGCTCCTCAAACTCTCATCCGTGAGGCATTTTGCATACTTTTCTCTCACAAAATTGAACAAATCACTTATAGTGAATAGTGAAAGTGACCCTTTTGTTGGCCTTGTCGTTGCACCAAAAGGTCAACCTATCAATGCCTGATACAAGTGTCAATTAAGATCCGCAGGAGGCAGTTAGACCATGTCACAAACCAAGCATTGTGTTGGACAAGGAAGACCAAGGGACACACCATCTTGCAACAATCCCCCCTAACACAAGTGAGGGGTTTGAACCTGTGACCAGCTCTGATACCAATTGTTGGCCTTGTCATTGCACCAAAAGGTCGACCTGTCAATGCCCGATACAAGTGTCAGTTAAGATCCACAGGAGGTAGCTAGACCATGTCACAAACCCAAGTGTTGTGCTAGACAAGGAAGACCAAGGGACACACCATCTTGCAACACCTTCTAAGGGCCCACCTGAGTATATATAAACCCCCCTAGGCCCATTTTTCTTGAGGATCGTGGTCTTGTATTTTTTTGTTTTTACCCCACCAAGCTGGGGGAAAACTCAGGAGGCATATACTCACCTCTTCACCATATTTTTCCTCTAAATCATTAGCTTTTCTTGAGCATTCTTCTCACCTTGGTAGCTTCTTCCAATTTTCAATCTGACCAAAATTTGAGTTTTGCAGAATGAAACTTCATGTTTGATGTTGTGGTTTCTCTCCAATATTTATTATTGAGGGAATCATTGATACTTTCCTACTCGATCTCTGTGGCCTCTACAGTATCCTTTTGGCATGTAAATCTACAAAAAAAATAAAAAATTGAGTTTTCTCTAATGTTCTTTTTTCTACTTTAGTGTATCTAATTTTTCCCAAAAATCAACTCACTAAAGTGGGGGAAAATGTAATGTCATAAAATTGCACCCCATGGAAATTTCACATGTGCACATTTGACCCCCGAATGTATGGAACCTAGCCACATTTATGACAAGAACCTTAGGAGTCAAAATATTTCTATTTCAACTCCATAAGGACCAAGGATGAAGTGACCATAGTCTGCCACCTCATTTCTCATGAAACAATGAGTTGGATGCCTGCACAACACATAGATGTCTATGCAGCACATTAGTGTCCATGTACTTTCACAAGTTCAAACAAGGAATCTTAGAAGTCTTAGCCCATGACACATGTCATCTTGGTAGGATTCTAAAAGTAATGGCTCTTCCCACCCATGCAGCTAAACAAAACTCATCTTTTCACTCTCATTTGCAACACTTCTCACTTGAACTCTCCCCAACTTTCTCTTCTTGATCTTCTCTTCTACATCACATTTCTACTATGAAGCTCTTCCAGATTGAAGTCTCACCAATAGCCAAAGCTCTCTTACAAGTGCTCAATTTCATGTCTATCAAGCCAAGAGGGAGCCACAGACTTTTGGTAATGCTATCTTGCCTCTTGTCAATTTCTTAGCATAGTGTTTGTTGTGGACCAATATTTCTTGATACAAGTTCTCCTTCATAGCGAGGTTTTGTTGTATCATTTTTGTGTCTATTATTCTCTCTATCTATCTAGTTTTTCATGGAGGTGGGAATACCAAAACAAGGATTTGACTGAGGCAAGCCTCGAAATAGCCCCAACATTTTTCCTTGTTCGCCTTGTGTGTACGTTGCTCGTGTGGAGCTTAGTGGGAGGTTTTGAGGTACAAGACCTATAGTAAGTTGGTCTCTTTCCTCATCATTTATCTACATTATCACTTTTTGTTAAATTAATAGCTTAAACAAACCTCAAATTTTAGATAGTTAGCAAATCCTTTGAGTTCTATCTGAGGGTTCATCGCTTTGTCCATACAGGATGCCAATGCATCCCTAGGACTCTAACACACCGCACTGACATCCCACTTCTATGTTGTCATCCTTTGGATGAGAGCTCCTCCATCTATTCTAGAAATCTCAATGACCTTCTCTTTTAGTCCTCGAAGTTGTCTGTCTATTATTATTCCTAAAAATCTTGTTTTCATACATTTTTCAATCTCTTTCATCTTGATCTTCTCGATTAAACTTATTAGGTATTCTAAGGTAGTTTAGGTAAATTCACTCTCTTAGGTTCTTCTATGACCTGATAGTCTCAGGAGCAACAAATCCCCCTTCTCTACAACAACATTATTTCCTGTGAAACATCATGTATTAGCAATGCATCATGTGTTCATGTGAGTTTGTTTATAATGTTTATATATCTATTTTTTTGTAAGTATTAACATTTGTAGGTCTTCAAATCAAGAATCCAATTCTCCTTGAAGGTGATGTGTACAATAACTTTAATCCATCAAAAAACATAGATCTGAGTGGTAAGTTGCAACAATTTCCAATTTGTCACTTTTTTTATCATTTTTCCTTTTCCTAACCAAGGGTAAGCTCTCTTTTACATCATCATAACCCTTATGGAGATAGAAATACCAAAACAAGGTTTGACTTAGGAAATCTCCTATACAACACAACCCTTTCCCCTCTTCTATGTGTGTAGGTTACATATCTAAAGTGAATTGGGAGATGATTGAATACTTATTTGTGCATTCAAGCATTCAAGTCCTACAAGTCAACAAATTAAAGAAAGTGGATTTTACCACCAACAAATGAAGTTCAAACAATAAGTCTCAAGAATAAGAGCTTGCATACAAGGAGCAACAATAATCTATGATATGATTCTGAGTACTTTCTTCCCAATCCAAGGTTCCCAATGCCCTTGTCTAGACAAATCAAACCCAAATTCTTAAATTACTTTCCTCCATGTTTTCTCTTTATTGTTCTAAAATTGGTTTCTAATGTATGGAGCTAATTAAAAATAAATTTCTCAATGAAAATTAATTTAAATAGCTCACATAAAATCACTGGTAAATATCTTCATAAGAAAACAAACTCTTGCAACAATTATTCAACTCAAGATTTTAACTTGCAACTAGCAATCACAAATTTTATTAAACTTTAAAAATTTGATTACATAAGTCCAAAAAGGAAAATCGGCTGCAACAAGCCCTTACAAAACTTTTTAAATTCAAAATAAAATGATTTGCTACAACAAATCAAAGCTTTGCAACACAAGCTTTCTCCAGCACCTGCACAATAAACATCTCAACACAATCACAACCATACAAATCTGCATCAACTGGTGATGTTCATGGCTCTAAAATCATCTTCCAACCTACAAAAACACCATCCAAAACCATTCTTGGAGGTATGATATGCCCTCTCTTGTCTTTCTCTATATTCTGGAAAAACTTGTTTCAAAAAATGAAATTACTTTTTCTTAACACAAGTTGTCATCAAATGAAATGCAATGTAAATTCATTTAGTTTTAATTTTCTTGCATTCCAACCCATGTACTCAAGAAAAATAAATTCCCATCTCTAGGAGCATCCAATGAAATTAAAATTCATCAATCAAATTGAATAAAATAACTACACAAACCTCCAGACTTGGAAAATTTGGAAGATAGTGCTTTAAATACTTTCTTTCTTTCAAGAATAAAGCAAAAATCTGCTTTTTCCAAACCAGGAGGCCACCTTCAAGATCCCAATTTTTTAGGAGTTATGAAATTTCAAATTTGGAGTTACAATTCAAATTAGTGGTCTCCAAGAAGCCCACACTCCCTCTTTCTTTTTCAGGATTTTGGCTTTTAAAACTTATTCTCCACTATCTCCACCCATCTTGCTTTCTCCAAATTCACTCCAAATTTCAAACTAAAATTTCAACATGCCATAACATCCCAATCGCACTCAAAATTTTGAATTTCACATAAAAAAACATGAAATTCAACTCACAACAAAAATTGAAATAAAATCAAACTTCATTTGTTGACTTAGGAAAGCAACAATGCCATGGATGCTCCTGCATCAAACACCCATGGTAGAAAATAAATGTTTTATGAGTGAACCTCATTAAAATTTATGAATTTTATGTTTTTATTAGATCCATTTCTCCATTTTCTCAGTGAAAATATCCTACTCAACTAATTCTACAACTTCACATTAGTAGCCATTCTCAACTTTCCTCCTTTTATGCTTTCAATGAAACTTATGTTGTCAAAATTAACTTCCCACTAATGTGCTTTATCAAAATCAAAATAATCAAATGTACTTATATCTCCCTCTTCCATAAATAACAAATCATGTATTACTTCTCTTGCTAATATACCTTTTTCCTCCTCCTTTATCGGGTTTGCAATGTGGTTTGTCACTCCTATTATGCCTTTAGAAAGACATATTGCTGCTGCAATTTGATCTTCAACACCCAATTCAATGTTAGTACCAAAATCCATAGATTCATTCTCCACATTTTTTAACAAATATTCAAGCTCTATTATCAAGGAATCTTCATCTTCAATACTTCCAATCAAACAATCATAAGAAAAGTATTCATTGGGAGAATATCACATAATATTCCTGTCAAATTTCCAAGGTCTTCCTAGAATAATATGAAAAGTATTCATTGGGAGAATATCACATAAAACTTCATCATAATAGCCTCCTATCTTAAATTTTACCTCACATTGTTCACAGATCAAGAGCTTCTTGTCATCTTGTACCCCTACTATCTGATATGGATTCAGGTTCTTCTTCCTTCCTAGCTGCAATTTTATTACCATTTAATCAGACACAAGATTTTCTTTGCTTCCACTATCAATAATGACATTTAATTCCTTTCCTTCGCACTTGAATCTTTTCCTAAACAAACATCTCCTTTTAATTGAATTGTCATCTTCATTCAAGAGGGTTCTCCTTACCATCAAAGTTTCACCATATTTCGCTTCTTCAGAATGTGTTGAGTGTGCATCTTCTCCATTTATGTTTGTTGCTCTATTTTTATTTTCATCTCTTCTTCTTGGTATATCCTCTTCATGAGGATATTCATATGCTTTGTGACCCTCTTCCCCACATCTAAAACAAGTTATTTTGTAATTTCCTCTTTCAAATCCTCTACCTGATCTTCCTCTTCCTCTAAAATTTTGATCACGTGACTTGCTTGAGATTTCACATCTTTCATCCTTATTGTCCTTAATTTATCTAATCTTTTGTTCATCCTCTTTTTGCTACACATAAGCTCCATCCGATCCCTTTTTTTAATTCTCAAACCTCTTGTTCATCCTTTCTTCTATCTTCAATGCTATTTGATAAGCATCTTCCATTGTCATAACTCTAACAAGTGCTATCTCTTCTTGAATACTTGATCTCAACCCAATTATGTATCTTGCAACCTTTTCCTTGGTTTCCTTTGAATGTCCAGTCCTTATAAGAATTCTATGGAATTCTTCAGTGTATTCTTTAACAGTCCTACTTCCTTGCTTCAAACCTTGCATCCTCTTGAGCAAGTCCAATTCATAGTCTATAGGAATAAATTGTCTTTTCAAAATTTCCACCATTTTATCCCATTTGGTAATATTATATTTTCCTCTTCCTCCCCTTTCTAATTGGACCTTTCTCCACCATATTGAGGAATTTCCTTTTAGCCTTATCTTGGCAAGTTTCACTCTATTAGGATCCTCTATCTCTTCAAATTCAAAAATACTCTTCCATTTCATCAAGCCAATCTATCAATTCTTCTAGATTTAGACTCCCATTGAATGCAGGCACATCCATTTTGGTCTATTTCCCATTTTTTTTGAAACTTTCAGTAGTGGGTCATTTGCAACTACTTCAATTTCCTCTCTTTGCTCAGTATCTAAACTAGAATTCTTTGTGCTTTCATCTTCATCATCACTTCCTGGGTCTCTCATTCTTGCAAATGCTCTCCTTATCTCATTTTGTAAAGTTTCAACCTACCTTCTCAAGGCTCTAAAATCATCATCTCTTACAAAATTATCTCCTCTTCCTATACCACAATGGGCTCCTCTTGCATACATTTTCTCCAACACGCACAACACAATCCTAGTGCAACTGCCTCTCTTTGGTAGTCTCTTACACACTAAGGATCAACTTGCTCTAATAAAACTAATGTATGGAGCTAATTAAAAAGAAATTACTCAATGAAAATTAATTTAAATAGCTCACATAAAATCACTGGTAAATCTCTTCACAGGCAAACAAAATCTTGCAACAATTATTCAACTCAAGATTTTAACTTACAATTGGCAATCACAGATTCTATTAAACTTTACAAATTTCATTAGATAAGTCCAAAAAATACAATGGGCTGCAACAATCCCTTACAATACTTTTGAAATTCAATATAAAATGATTTTCTATAGAAAATCAAAGCTCTGCAACACAAGCTTTCTCCAACACCTGCATAATAAACCTCTCAACACAATCACAACCACACAAATCTGCATCAACTGGTGATGTTCATGGCTCTGAAATCCACCTCCACCCTACAACAACACCATCCAAAACCCTTCTTGGAGGTATGCTATGCCCTCTCTTGTCTTTCTCTATATTCTGAAAAAAATTGTTTCAAAAAAATAAATTACTTTTGCTTAACACAAGCTGCCATCAAATGAAATGCAATGTAAATTCATTTAGTTTTAATTTTCTTGCATTCCAGCCCACACTTAGGAAAAATAAATTCCCATCTCCAAAAGTGGCCAATGAAATTAAATTCATCAATCAAATTGAATAAAATAACTACACAAACCTCCAGACTTGGAAAATTTGGAAGATAGTGCTTTAAAGACTTTCTTGCTTTCAAGAATAAAGAAAAAATATGCTTTTCCCAAACTAGGTGCCCACCTTCAAGATCCTTATTTTTAAGGAGTTATGGAATTTCAAATTTGGAGTTACAAGTCAAATTAGTGGTCTCCAAGAAACCCATGCCCCCTCTTTCTTTTTCGGTATTTTGGATTTTAAAACTTATTCTCCACTATCTCCACCCATCCTACTTTCTCCAAATTCACTCCTATTGGAAGTAGTGTGGTTTAGGCCCTAGATCCATTTTTCCAACATCACAAAAAGTATGTAGGTACTTGCAACTTTATTAATATTACAATGAAATACCAAATTTTTATAGATATATTAAGTCAACAAATCTTGCAATTTAAAGAGCTAAAGGGTAAATTCAACAAAATAAAATTATAGCCAATTATATATAATATATTTAATATTTTAAAAATATATAAACATAAAAGAATATATTTTAGATGTTATAGCATATGACACCATGCCTATATAGATAGTGAAACTAGACCATGCAAATAAAATTAATTACTGCACAATACCTTGCATTGATGATAAACAAATTAATTATTATAATTAAATAATTTTCCATACCATGAATACTTTAAGATTCTACAATTCATAGTATTTATTTTTATTCTTTTGAACCCTCTTATTGTAAAAATTCAAAGAAAATTTTACTTTTCCATATCTAGGAGATTTTGAGCTTTTGTTATATATATTTCATTTAGAATAAGAAATTGGCTTTTTAAAGCTTAGAAAAGAAATTTAGGTAATTCCCAATATATAGAATAGCCCCAATCAAAATAAAAATTATATTTAGGTAACCTAATATATTGCATCTAAACTATGGGATTAAATAAAGAAAACTGCAAACTCATTTGGAGATTTTTTATTGATGTGGAGAGCATTGAAGAGAGTACAAAGATGATGGTAGATTAAATGATAGCATAGAAGAAAGTAGCGTGCGAACCCTTTTCCTAGTACCTGCAAAACAACATGAATAAACGAGTTAGACAATGAATTGCAAGCTAAAAGAAGGATTCCCCATGAAATCCATTTACAACTCAAAATAGGAAAGAAAATATTGAAGAACACAAAGCAAATGACAAAACTAGATTTAATCCTAATTAAAGAAGCAAACACTTGATCCCATGGGGGAATTGGTGCCAATTTGATGTGGAAATTTGGCCCTTTCCCAATCCCTATTATGCAAGATTCAAATGTTGAAGAGATTGTTGATCCACTTTTGATGAAAAGATGAGAACTCCAAGCCAAATCTACAAAAAGCCTAGGAATTCAAATGATGTATGGAAATGGCTAAGTATTTTAGCATGGTAACTTTTCTTGGATTGTGGATGATAAAATGAGAAGAGGAGCTCTTTATTTATAGGATTTCAAGATGGATGAAAGTCCAAATTTTAGCAATGTGGGACTAACTTTCATCCAATGATATGGTGCCACTTGTCAAGCTATGAATGGATGATGGTTGTGCAAGATTTGGGGTTTGTGCCAATAAATTCCAATATTTGAAATTCAAATTTGTTGAAATGACATGTAAGAGGGAAGGAAAATGTAATAAATGCCACTTGGCTCAAGGCAAAGGACATGTAAGAGATCTTAAATGCCTTGTTGGATGTACATGTTGACTTGGAATTTTTGAATTCAAATTGAGAGAATATTCCAAAAGATGCCATGTGAGGAAAATAGGGATTTAATAAATGAATTAAATCTATTTTCATGTGCAACTTGCATTATCTAGAGGATGTGACATAAGATTAGATTAAATTAATCAAGGTTTAATTAATTTAATAGGAGATTAGATGATGTGACTTATTTGACTTAGATTTATGGATTTATTTAAATTAGATAAGAGAGGAATATGATAAGAGGCTAATTAAATAAATATTTTGATTTATTTAATTAAAGGATGGTGTTAGATTAAATCAAATAAGGTTTTAATTTATTTAATTTAATAGATAGACTTTAGAGATTTAATCAAATAAATTGATTATTTAATTAAATAGGGATAATTAGATTAGATGGATTGATTTAATTAACAAAGGAAAGTGACTTAATTAGACAAAATGATTTATTTAATTAAGAGATGAATATTGATGAATTTGATCAGATAAGGGAATTTGATTAAACAGTTAGACCGAGGGATGATTTAGGAAGAAATGATGTTAGTAAGTTAGGATCAGGTGCATGATGTCAATTAGTATATTTTTGATGTCTACATTTTGCCCCTCTTTGAAGCAATGCACTCGTTGCGTTTGTTCAAAGAATAAATGATCTCGATCAAAGCCAAAAATTTTGATATTTAACAACTTGCCCCATTGCTGCATGGCGAGGGAAAACATGCCATTATAATACCCCCTTGAGAGATCGGACGAAAATTTTAATTTTTTGGGTGATCTTGTGAAAAAAAGGTGACAAGGTGCCCGATAGGTCTGGAAGGGGTCCGGGAGGCTAAAAACATGTCTAAATGCAATGAAACGATGAAAAACAAGCCTCAAACAGACGAAAATAGGTTTGAAGGACCAAAGCCCTAGCAGAATAGCCAATTAGGGCTAAAAAACCCTAATTTTTAGGCTAAAAAGGGGCCCGAGGGGTCACTTTCAATTCATTTTCACACACCTCCGCTAGCAAACCTTGAGATTCAAGCTCTGACCTCCTAACGATATGGTGCAATGACAGCTTCCTCTACACATTTTCGACAGAGTTCAGACCTACCAGTGGCCACCTGGCATAGGTGCCCCGGTATGTGACCCTAACTAAAGCTTTGTTTTTTCATTTTAGTGCATTTATTACATGTTTAAAGATGAGCTCACCTCTAGCAGCACTATTATAGTGTCGCTCGGTGTTTAAAGTACACTACTTTTAGCCCTTTTGTACCGCAGCAATGCTGTTTAGCACCACAGCGGTGCAATTTGGAGTTTAAAAACTCCATCGCTGGGATTGGGCTCGACTCGGACTCGGTGGGCTAGTTTGGAAAAGTGTGCAGCGGCGGCGCTCTTTTCATGCAAATTGTGATGTTGTGTGCTAAAGTTTTCCGCGGCGGCTCGATTTAGCCAAATTTTGGGTCTAGCGTTGGAGTTTGAGGAAACTTAAACTACGATGCCTTCACAAACTGCGCCGCTGGAAACGAGTTTGAAGCGTTAGGTTAGAATTTTCTCAAAAATTTTAACATACTGACTTTTTTTATGCAAGACGAGCTGAGGGAGCTTTATTCGCAGGAGCACCGGTCACAGGATTTGGCGAGCGTCCTACGAGACTTGAGCGACAGAGATTAGGACCGACTAGGAGTCGTCGGCCTATGGCATATTGCATACGCAGGGCCTGTGTGCACACACCTCAGAATGTTGTTAGCATTGGCTAAGAGGTGGCACAACGACACCTCTTTGTTTCATCTTCCCGCTGGTGAGGCGATCATCACATTGGAGGACGTTTGGCACATACTATGATTGCCCATTCATGGCTGCCGAGTGATCTATGATATGGAGGAGGAACGCGATTACTGCACCCGAGTCCTCGCCATACAAGATATTATTTACTACGAGGGGCAGATCGAGCTAGAGAGGTACAGAGTTATAGCACCTCCCTTCCATTGGGTGATTGTAGCGATTATTTCAAGTTTGGTTGCCCCAAACTGATGAGGGTGGTATTTTAGTCTAGGTTGGGGATACTGCTGGGAGAGGATGGTCTGAGACAGGCCAGTTCGATTTGCATGGGGACCCGTCCTTCTGGCTTCACTCTACATGGATTTGCATGAGTATGCGTACATGGATGGCAGAGCGTTGGGGGCTGGTGTGACACTTCTGCATGTTTGGGCATGGGAGCACATTTTTGTGCTACATCCATGAGTGCTTCCAGTTCCGATGGGGGTAGAGGATGCCCTGGTGGCATGATACAAAGGGGGTGTGTCATTCACACACATCGGCAAGCATGGGATCCCCTACTAGAGGCGGGTCTTGGATGAGATGCTTGTTTTTACTTGGTACCCATATCTTGGTCAGCGTGGATGGGCTGATGATGCTACACATCTCTTCTACTGCTGGTAGGAAAGATACATGCAGGGCCGAGAGCACACGATAATGGAGTGATACTTTCCAGGGCATGTACAGCATCAGTTTGGGGAGCCACAAGATCATCCTGATGACGGTTATGTGGTCGTCTTTGCTTGGAGCCTGACACAGACATCATGGGGGCCCAGCATTCCTACCATGGAGGTAGTTGACAACTTTTGGTAGCTAGTGGCCTAACCTTGGGCTTACGATCAGGGTTTGGCAGACCCAGGGACTACACAAGCCTACAGAGATTGGTTCATACCTCCTCTTCGGCTGACCATTCTAGGTGAGGATCCTGAGGCATACAGGGTTAGAGGTAGAGGGAGAGGACGAGGATGAGGACCCAGGGTCACGATTCGACAGGACCCACCATTGGTGCCCCTAGTTCCGCCAGGTCAGGGAGATGTCCCCATGCAGGACCAGTAGCAGGATCCGCCATTCCCACCACCATGAGCTAGGGGTGAGGACTAGGTTCACATACAGCCATGAGCATAGCTAGTAGGGCAGGCAGATGCATGGGATGCCTTGATTTATAGTTACAGGAATAGGTATAGGCAGTGACGACTGAGAGGGACCAGGCACGGGCTGAGAGAGAGCAGCTCAGAGTAGAGAGAGATCAGGTTGTACAGCAACAACAGGTCACAGAGCTACAGGCAGCTACAGAGTTAGGCCACAGATAGCAGATTGAGAGCATGACAGCCTTGGCCTCCTCCCAGGGTACAGTGCCAATACGATCCTACAAGGAGGCTATCTGAGAGATAGAGTACTACTGCCAGGGCTACCACGACCATGTACCTAGAGCAGATTAGGTCCTTGATTACTTAGAGCAGGCCAGCTAGAGACCACCAGAGGGTCACGGTGATAGGGGTGAGGGAAGCATTCACAGAGATCACGCATGATCCATATGATACACATTTTTGGTGCCTTATGGGCTCATTTTTGATAGCCCCAATGGGAATTTTTGTACTAATTGACACACTTGTACAATGATCCGATTATATTTTGTACTATGACAGAATATATGATATATATGAGTTGATTTTGATGCGATGCCATGTGTACTCCTTTATTTATGCATGTATGATTCTTCTTTTATATGTTATGGATGCATTTATTTCAAATGACGTTTATGCATTTAATTATGACCTATGATATGATGTGCAATGATGTTTAACTATATGATGACTTATTTTATGCCAATGCAATATGTGAAATGATTTGATTTATGGTATATGCAATGATGTGCGTAATAATGCTTAATTATGAGATGATTTATGAATGGATGTAATATGCTGCGATGATCATGATATGATGTGAATGGTCATGATAAAATGAAATGATGGTACAAGATGCTTAGAATAACAAATGTTATTATCCTAAATGATGATGTATGTGATGCAATGATATGTTAATGTGATGATATGTATTACTAATGAATTAAATGCTTATATACCTATTGTTTATGCAAAAATGATTATGGAATGCTTTTGTTCATGCTATGTGATGATTTATGAAATGCAAATGAATGCTTATGCAATGATCAAAGTAATGTCATGAGATGTAATGGGTGGAATGCGATGTCATGAATGCACCCTTTTTCTTTCTTTTTTTAAAATGCAATGTGTATGTTTCCTATATGATATGCTTATGCGATGTGCCAATGATTTGTGGATGCAGGATCGATGATGATGATGTTAATGATGATCAACTGTCATAGTACCTTGTTAGCGTGATTAGTAAGAAAAGAAGAAGTCATTTCAATAGGAAACAAGATGACACAAATGTGAATGATGATGATGATGATGATGATGATGATTACTTGCCGAGGAATTGGGATTTTCAAAGGGCCAAATTTTCTTATGTTTGATAACACACGTGGTATAATGCATCAAGGTATAGGAAACTAGGATGGCGTGGTACTTAGTGTGATGGAATTTGACTCAAAAATTAGATAGGAGTATTCTTGTTCACACCTGACATACAGAAACCTTGCTAGGATGTATTTTGGAAGTTTCAGACATCTCAAACCAAAACACGAAAAGGTAAACCTATCCCTATAATAGTCAACAAGTTGCCCTAGACCTCTTCCATATATGCCTAACAAAGCAAGTATTCGCCAAGGTTGTATTGCAAAAACATCCAACAAGCACAACAAACAAAAGTTAATGATCATTGCCAGATTCCTATTTCTCTAAATCCGCTATTTTGGGATATCATCGAGATGTCCTTGGAATGAGCGCAAAATAATATAAGTCAAAAGATAAAGACCAAGTAAAAAAACAAACTGATGCTCTTCAATATCGCTAATGGAAAGAGGATGAGTTTTCTAAGATGATAGCTAAAACTTATTGCCAAAAGATAATGCCCATTGTAAGAAGGATGCATCCTAGGACATGTTAGTGGATGGTGGCACATCATTTCGTTTATAAGGGATGATTGATATGAGACAAATTCAGATGATGAGTTACCGATACGAAGAGGTGACCAATTTGCTTACACACTGACTTAGACTTAAGACTTGATGCTTTGAGTTTTACTTTTAAACCTGCTAGACTTGTTTCCAATTTTTTTACCAAAGGTTAAGGATGACGATCAGTTTATTATGAGTGGTGTTATTGTGGGTGCAAGCGAGATGAGGTGGATGGGTTTTTTTCAAATATTTGGATTTTTTTATGTTTTGCAATGTTTTTGAGGATTTTTGGTATTTTTTGAGGTTTTACAAATGTTTCGATTTTCAATTTTTTGATGTTTTGGGATTTTCTAAGATTTTGACCAAGAGACTAACCTAAAGACTGGTGCAGGAGCACCTTGGGCATCAAATGCTTTTTAAATTTGTAAAATGTTAAATGTTCAAAATTGCATTGTAAAGGTCATGAAGTCATGAGTCAATCACAAATGTAATGGAAAAAAAATGATGTAAAAAGTCTTATTTGAATGTATTTAAGGTCATGGGTAAGTTCTAGGGGGTCAAAGTAGAAAAACAATGTAAAACTTGCAATAATGCAATGCTGTCAAGTTACTAAATTGATCAAAATAGGAAGATTAAGAGTTAAAGAGGTAGTTGAACCGATGGAGGAAGTTGGTAAGTCAGTTTCAAGGAGGGAAAAGTTATAAAAATCATGCAAAGTTCAAGCAAAAGGATTCCATTGTATTCTTGAAGAGTTAGAAATAATAAAAGTTCCCTGTTTTAGTTTATTTCTATTTTTTCTAGCACTTTTTATTGTTCTCGTGTTTGCTATGGTCTGGTACTTCATTGTGTGGACTCCCAATTCACATGGTTGGAAAGAGGGCAGAGTATACTTTCTTTTGGTGGTGATTTGACTCATTTTTGTTAAGTATTAAGAAAGTTACATTGATTTTAATGAAAGAGGGTCTAAAATTCTGTACCTAGGTTTTGAGAGGCTAAAGGAGTATTTCATCACTACTCCACCAATGTAGGTCAAGTAGATTGGTGGAGTAGGTTATGGATAGGATTTTTGTTGTGTTTAGATGTTTAATTGTGCAGGAATAAGAAAGAATGATTGGAAGAAGTTGCTGCTATGTAGGTAAAATGAAGGATTTCCACACACAAGTTGTTGCTACAGTCATGGTTCTTGAAGAAACAGAACTTGTAGGGTCTTGGAATTGTTGTAGAAGGTTTAATAAGAGGTGTTACAAGGTTTTGGAAGTGTTGGCAAGTGAAAGAAAGGTTTTCAAATGTTTTATTCAAGAAACCCTCCTTAATTTGTGTTGTTTTCACCCTATAAACAAGGGTTTTGTAGATCAGCTGGTTTTTATGGTTTATATTCCTTACAAACGGTGAAATAATGAGATTTGTGGTATTTCCTAAGACTTTTTTGGGGTTTTGAGTATTTTGGGAGTGATTGGAAGGGGTCTCCTTTGTAAATTAGGCCTCTTTTGTAGCCTTTTGACAGCACATAGTTTACAGATCTAATGAATTCTTATAAACAAATCTTTTGCATGTTAATGTTTTGTTGATGTGGATGCCAAGGGGTGTCTAAAGGTGCATTTGGTTCTTGGAAACTTATTTTGATTTGTGTGTTTTACCCAATCTAGGGCATGGAGTCCTATTTGGAAAATGGTGCTTGGTTGCATAAGATAATGAAAATCTGATAAACAGTGAGATGGGTGATCATAAACTCTTGAATCTTGTTTTATGATGAAATTACAGTTGTATTTGTGTTTGGATAAGGTTATTTATGAAAGGTTATGGAAGTATGGAGGTTTAACATGTACATTCAATATGCTTTCGTGATGGTTGAGCACTAAAATCTGATATTTCTGACAGAACAGTGATATGGGAGTTTGTACTTGGATTGTTTTTGTTAAGATGATGATGCTTTCAATGATTAAGAAGTTTGGTAATGGCAGAGTAATGATTAGGAATATGGTTTGTTGAAATAGAATACTGATTTATTGCCTTGGTTGTCAGTTGTATTGAGGATTCTATGTTGAAGTATAGATTGGTGTTGATGTTTTTGGGATGGTAAAGATGAATTTTGAATTCTGATTTTGATTGTAAAGACAGAAAAAATTGAGTTTGATTCTGATGTAAGTTTTTTTTTCTTCTTTGATTGAGGATGGGATTGAGATCCCTAGTAAAATGTGTTGTTGAGAGTGGTTTGGTATGTTGCTCTGCATCAAAGTGGTATCAGAGCTTGAAGATGCTCTAGGAAAGATGTTTGTGATTAAGTTGTTGCTGATGATAGGTTGAGATTGTTGGTTGGTTGTAGGTGCTTATCCATCTAAGCTGCATTGAGAAAGTCCAAGAGACTAGGGAGAGTAAGTGGAGACACCTAGGTGAGGCAAGCTGAGTTGTGTTGTAGTTAGAACCTGTTGGATTCTTGTATGAAAGCACTGAGGAGTTGCAACCTTGATGAAGGATACTCCACTGATGGGAGTAGTAGAAGATGAAGATGAAAGGTGATTGAGAAGAGTATGGAAGGACAACCTTGTGTCCTTGGAGGAAAGTTGCAAGTGTGCAAGGACAGTCATGTGTCCTTGGTTAAGCAAAGAGTTGGTGAAAAGATGAAAAGGACAGTCCTGTGTCCTTTTGAAAGAACAAATGGTTTGAGAACCTGATAATGAAGACTGAGAAAGGAAAAGAAGAGGCAAATATGAAGATAGAGATGGAGAAAGAAGATGACAAGAGAAAGAAAAGTGAAGATAATGAAGACAAATGAAGATGAAGAGGACAAAGAACAAGGCAGATTGATTTTTTTTTGTAGGTACAAATGAAGATGATGTAACGTATGTTTCCAAGAGACTTGGAAAAAAAAATTGGTTGGTTGTATGGTGCAGGAGCACCTTGGGCATCAAATGCTTTTTAAATTTGTAAAATGTTAAATGTTCAAAATTGCATTGTAAAGGTCATGAGGTCATGAGTCAATCACAAATGTAATGGAGAAAAAATGATGTAAAAAGTCTTATTTGAATGTATTTAAGGTCATGGGTAAGTTCTTGGGGGTCAAAGTGGAAAAACAATGTAAAACTTGCAATAATATAATGTTGTCAAGTTACTAAATTGATCAAAATAGGAAGATTAAGAGTTAAAGAGGTAGTTGAACCGATGGAGGAAGTTGGTGAGTCAGTTTCAAGGAGGGAAAAGTTATAAAAATCATGCAAAGGTCAAGCAAAAGGATTCCATTGTATTCTTGAAGAGTTAGAAATAATAAAAGTTCCCTGTTTTAGTTTATTTCTATTTTTTTCTAGCATTTTTTACTGTTCCCATGTTTTTTATGGTTTGGTACTTCATTGTACAGACTCCCAATTGACATGGTTGGAAAGAGGGCAGAGTCTACTTTCTTTTGGTGGTGATTTGACTCATTTTTGTTAAGTATTAAGAAAGTTACATTGATTTTAATGAAAGAGGGTCTGAAATTCTGTACCTAGGTTTTGAGAGTCTAAAGGAGTATTTCATCACTACTCCACCAATGTAGGTCAAGTAGATTGGTGGAGTAGGTTAGGGATAGGATTTTTGTTGTGTTTAGATGTTTAATTGTGCAGGAATAAGAAAGAATGATTGGAAGAAGTTGCTGCTATGCACGGAAAATGAAGGATTTCCACACACAAGTTGCTGCTACAGTCATGGTTCTTGAAGAAACAGATCTTGCAGGGTCTTGGAATTGTTGTAGAAGGTGTAATAAGAGGTGTTACAAGGTGTTGGAAGTTTTTTCCAATGAAAGAAAGGTTTGAAAATGTTTTATTCAAGAAACCCTCCTTAATTTGTGTTGTTTTCACCCTATAAACAAGGGTTTTGTGGATCAGCTGATTTTTATGGTTTATATTCCTTACAAATGGTGAAATCATGAGATTTGTGGTATTTCCTAAGACTTTTTTGGGGTTTTGAGTATTTTGGGAGTGATTGGAAGGGGTCTCCTTTGTAAATTAGGCCTCTTTTTGTAGCCTTTTAACAACACACAGTTTACAGATCTGATGAATTCTTATAAGCAAACCTTTTGCATGTTCATGTTTTGTTGATGTGGATGCCAAGGGGTGTATAAAGGTGCATTTGGTTCTTGGAAACTTATTTTGATTTGTGTGTTTTACCCAATCTAGGGCATGGAGTCCTATTTGGCAAATGGTGCTTGGTTGCATAATATAATGAAAATCTAATAAACAGTGAGATGGGTGATCATAAACTCTTGAATCTTGTTTTATAATGAAATTACAGTTGTATTTGTGTTTGGATAAGGTTCTTTATGAAAGGTTATGGTGGTATGGAGGTTTTAATATGTGCATTCAATATTCTTTCATGATGGTTGAGCACTAAAATCTGATATTTCTGACAGAACAGTGATATGGGAGTTTGTACTTGGATTGTTTTTGTTAAGATGATGATGTTTTCAATGATTAAGAAGTCTGGTAATGGCAGAGTAATGATTAGGAATATGGTTTGTTGAATTAGAATACTGATTTGTTGCCTTGGTTATCAGTTGTATTGAGGATTCTATGTTGAAGTATAGATTGGTGTTGATGTTTTTGGGATGGTAAAGATGAATTTGCATCTGATTTTGATGTGGTGTATGGAGGATTGATAGCATGTGAATAGTTGGTGGATTTTGCTGAATAAAAAGTGAATTTTGATGAAAGTATAATTGTATCTTCTCTTGATTTGATTTGGGAATGAAGTTCCCTAAAGAAATGGTGTTTAATGTGGATGTTCTGCATCAAAGACCTATCCTAGGGGACTCAGGGCTGATCAACAGATTAGCCTTGCCTACGTTATGCACACAGAGACCACGTAGTTCGACTGACGACTCAACCGATTTACAAATGATGATATACATGATGAGATGTCAGTTTATTATGACAGACTCCTATAGGACTGACCTAAATGTCTTGGGGGATGATCAAATATCAACCTTGCCTACATTCAAGCTCAGAGATGACGTAGTTCGACAAGACAACCCTGTTTTTGAGATTTTGATGATTTTGATGTTTTTGGATTTTGATATGTTTTGAATGTTTTTTGGATTTTTTGATTTTCTGATGTTTTTGGATTTTCTGATTTGAGGAATTTAAGAATCTACACGAATCCAATCGAACAAGAACATGCCCCCAACGTGATGCAATAGACTACTCCGATAAAGGTAGGATAGACTGACCTTGAGGGTGGGCCGAGTAGTTCTAGGAGGGATCATGACACAAACACAGGGCCAAGCTATGGTGCAAATGCGAGTGGATGAGTGATGGATGGAGACCTAAATGTGATGGATGTGGAAGAGAAATGGATGGATGATGTCGAACAAGCCATAAAGGTCCTGGTGGATGGAAATTGCTTATTTACGCAAAGCACTTGTTTGCCAGGTTTTCTCCGAGGTACTTGCCCAAAGTGCCACCGGAGTGGTTTTCACTAGAGGATGATTTTTTTCTGATCCATTTTCTAATTTTTTTGGATTTTTTGGTTCTATACCTTGAAAGAATTAGGCATAAAACTTTTTGAGATGGGAACTATTCATTGGCTCCTACAGAGGTTCCCCTTCAGGTGTTGATAGTTGATATGCCCTTGATTTATAACTTGTTGTGACAATGAAAGGTCCTAACCAATTAGGTTCGAACTTGCCTTTGCTGCTTGGGTTTGGGACATTCTTTTGATTTTCTTTTAAGACCAATTCTCTGACTTGGAAAGTACTACTTTTGATTTTCTTATTATAGCTTTGTTTAAGTCTATTTTGATAGACTTGCAAATGGTTCAAAGTGTTTATGCATCTCTCATCCAGTAACTCCAGCTCATTTAATCTTGACACCCAGTAGTCCTCATCAATGATGAGGTTTTGCAATGATATTCTAAGGGATGGGAGCTCGATCTCAATGGGGAGTACGACTTCTGATCTATAGACCAAGGAGAATGGGGTGGCACCGGTGGGTGTGCAGATGCTGGTTCGATAAGCCCAGAGGGCAGGATTAAGCTACAAGTGCCAGTCACGACCTGCATCATTGACTATTTTCTTAAGGATTTTGAGGATGGTTTTGTTTGTAGCCTCTGCTTGTCCATTGCCTTGGGGATAGTACGGGGTGGAGAAGCGATGCTGGATTTTGAATTTCTTGCACAAGTCGCGAACCTCCTGGTTCTTGAATGGTGTGCCATTATTTGAGATAATGGCTTGTGGGACACCATAACGACATATGAGATAGTTCAAGATAAATTTTGAGATCTATTTCCTGGTGATATATGTCATGGGTATGGCCTCCAACCACTTTGTGAAGTACTCAGTTGCAGTTATGATGAATTTATGGCCATTGGATGAGGTGGGTGTGATTTTCCCAATGAGATGGAGCCCCCATTGCAAAAAGGGCCATGGTGTGACGATCGGATGGAGCTCTTGAGCTGGAGCATGGATGAGGTCCCCATGCTATTGACATTGTAAACACATTTCGCATGATCATGTGCTTCTCTTTCCATTGTGGGCTAGTAATACCCCAACCTTAGTAGTTTCTTGGCGATGGTCATTCCACTCGAGTGTGAGCCACATATACTGTCATGAACCTCAGTTAGAGCGGTTAATGCCTCCTCAACATTTAGACGATGCAGTAAGGTACCCTCTATGCTTGTATAGTATAAGGTATCACCTAGGATCACAAATATGGATGCCTTTTTAATAAAGGTTCATTTTAGGCTCGATGGTAGGTCAGCGGGTATGACTCCTATTTGAAGATATGTATAGATGTCATGATACCAAGGATCACCAAGACCAACATTTCACACACATATTCCGATTCTGGTTATCTCGAATGTGGGAATGAGAAGTTGCTCAATCAAAAATTCATATTTTGGTACGTTATGAGGGATGTCTAATAGAGACCCAATTGTAGCCATGGCGTCTGCTGCTTTGTTGTTGGTTCTTGGAATCTACTCAAATGTTATGTCAATGAAGGATTCCTTTAAAGTCTCCACTAATTTCTTGTATGGAGTTAGCTTGTCATCTCTAGTTTGATATTCATTATTGACCTAATTTATGATCAAGTGAGAGTCTCCATACACCTTGAGAGCTATGATGTTCCATTGCACTACTATCTTGAGACCTATTGTCAAAGCCTCGTATTCTGCTATGTTGTCAGTGCAAGGAAATGCTAATTTGTATGACCTTGGTATGCAATCTCCTTGTGGGGTGATGAAGAAGACACCAGATCCTAACTCATGTTGTGTGTATGAACCATCAAAATATAGTTTCCAATGGTCAGTTACATTGAGGTTAAAATGGATTTATCTGGGAATTCAGATACAAGAGGATTCTCAGCATAAATTGGTGCCTCTGCCAGTTGATCTGCAATAACTTGACCCTTAATTGCTTTCCTTTCCACATACTCAATGTCATACTCTGATAATATCATCACCCATTTTTCCATTCTTCCCATGAGCATTTCCTTGGATAAGAGATACTTGAGGGGATCAATTTTTGCGATGAGTTTTATCTTGTGTTCCAACATGTAATGTGTAAATTTTTGGGATGCAAACACTACTGTGAGGCAAGATTTCTTGATGAAGGAGTAATTTAGCTCATGACTGACCATTGTCTACTGATATAGTAGATGGCCCTCTCCATTCTGTTTTCATCATGCTAGGCTAGGAGAGCTCCAAGAGCTACTGTTGTTGCTAACACATATAAGATCAATGGATTTCTCGGGATAGGTGGCATTAACACTGGTGGTGTTAGTAGGTATTCCTTGATTTTGTTGAATGCTTCTTCGTATTTTGTATCCCATTTGTATGCTACCCCCTTGTGGAGTAGGTGAGAGTATGGGTTCTGCTTGTCTACCAGTTGTGCTATGAATCGTCGGATGGATTGAAGTCGGCCTTGGAGGCCTCTCGGTTGCTTTAATGTTTTCGGTGCTTCCATCTCAAGGATTTCTTTTACTTTTTTCGGATCCACCTCGATACCCCTCATGAAGACTATGTATCCTAGCAATTTACGTGATTGTATGCTGAAGACGCACTTCTTAGGGTTTAGTCTAACTTTGTATCCTTCCAGTCTATCAAAGATAGCACTTATGGTTGCTATATGATCTTGTCTCTTTCTTGACTTAGCTAGAATGTCATCGACATAGTCTTCGATTGTTTTGTGGATCATGTCATGGAAGATCAATGTCATGGCCCTTTGATATATTGCTCTTGCATTCTTTAGGCCGAATGGCATCATGTTCCAACAGTATGTCCCCCATGGACAAGTGAAAGTTGTCTTGTGTTGATCCTCTTTTGCTATCATGATCTGGTTGTATCCTGAAAATCCGTCCATTAGTGATAGCATCTCATGTCCTACTGTCATGTCTACTATCATGTCAATGTTGGGAAGTGGGAAATCATCTTTGGGACATGCCTTGTTCAAATCTCTAAAGTCCGTACAGATTCTGATGGCTCCATCAAGTTTTGAAACAGGTACCAAATTTGACACCCATTCTGGATAATCGATTGGTCAGATAAATCTTACATCTAACAACTTTTTGAGCTTCATTTTGACTAATAGAGCAATTTGAGGATGCATTTTTTGAAGCTTTTGTCTGATAGGTTTTGCATCTGGATACACTACTAAGTGATGAACCATAGTCTCTGGATCAAGCCCTGGAATGTCAACATAACTCCATGCGAAGTTTATTTGTCTTTCCTTTAGGAATGCTGCTAGGAGTTCTTGCTCTTCTAATAATAGTAATTTCGAATAAAATGTGATATGTGGGGTCTCCTCTATTCCTAGGTTGACCGGATTGCATTTTTCAGCCAAGACTACTGACTTCTCTTGACGAATAGCTCTTAGAGGAAGATTGAATCCTTCATCCTCGAACTCCTCAAAGAGGTTTTCACTATTGGATACATCCTTTCTTTTTACTATTTTCTTTTCAGAGAGTGCCATAGTGTGGTTTTCACTCAAGGACTTGGATATGATTCTTAGTTTCTCACTTTTGCGACTGAAGGATCCAATCATTTCCCCATAATAAGCTTGTGTATCTAACTCCATTATAAACCCTGCCTTATGGTATCCATCTAGAATGTTATCCCTCAATCCCATGAATTCTAAGAGCACCTTATCATTTTCTAATGTGTTGAGAACTAGTGGTCCTCATTGGTCATAGTCAATTAGTTGGGGCTAGACTAGGAAGATCTCATGATTTGGATGATCAGTTTCGAAGGAGAGGGTGCTAATCATACACAGGGTAGTATCTTTGAATAACCTAGGGAGATTGGATATGGTATCTTCGTCATCACTACTAATATAGGGCTCAGTTATGAAGTTATGTGTGTTGCTACCTATGACTATTAGTGAGTGTACTTGTACTAGCACTGGCTGAGGAGAGACATTAGTGGATCTAACCGGAGGACCTCGGCCACATATGGTTATTCTCGAAGGGGTACATCCAAGACCAAGATTTGTTATGGGTCACGTCTCCAGCATGATAGGTATTATGAGGCCATTGTCATTTTGTCCCAATCTCTAGTTTCTATCATAACCCATTACAAGCATCATTTGTAGGCCTTTTCTTGTCTCATCCATTGGTAGTTTGGGTGTTGGTCTTTCATCTCGATACAACATGTGAGATGGATTTGCTTCAATAACCTCTCGACCAAGGTCTCCCCAGCTTGTGAATTTATGATAGTCTTTAGGAGATGTTTGTGATGTGGAAGCTTTGTTTTCTTGTGGGTGTACCCGTGATCTAGGAGATTGTGGTAACTCTCCTATCACAAAAGCATTGTTAGGAAGCTTATAGCTTCCACAACCATCTTCCTAGATGATGAGATTGATGTCAGAGATGGTGGGAATGGGGGGTGTCTCTATCACAGAAGTGGACACGAGAGTGGCGAGGTCGATGTATGGTGTGGATGGGCCCTCATCATTCTTTGGTACTTGGGGGATTTTGTAATATTTGGCCTTAAGATTTTTGCAATATGAAAATGGTTCAGGATCTCCATGAATGGTAACCTCTTGTCCATTATGTGTAAATTTTACACATTGGTGGAAGGTTGATGCTACGACTTTCATCGCATGGATGCATGGGTGTCCCAGGAGGATGTTGTATGGCAAGTTGAGGTCCAAGACCTGACACTTGGTTTCTATGAGCATTGACCCTACTTGAATAGGGAGTTTAATCGTGCCCTAAGACACTCTTTCTTGGTCATCATATGCTCTGATTGTGATGTCTTTACCTTTATTGATGGAATCCTCTGATCTTTTCAACTATTTGATTAGGCTGAGAGAGCAGATGTTCAAACCTACACCCCCATCCACCAGGACCTTTTTGATTTTTCTCTTGTTTTCAATGGCTTCCAAATGAAGTGCATGGTTGTGAGATGGTTGGGCGGGGAAATCTTGGTCAGAGAATGTAAGGAGATTAGGTGTTATGATATTCCCGACCATAGCTTGGAATTGGTCCACATCAAGATCTGCGGGGATAGTGGATGAGGCTAATGCTTCCTCAAGGATCTTTTTATGGGCTGATGATATTTTTAACAAATCCATGATGGAGATGTGTGCTGGTGTGTGCCTGAGTTGTTCCACGACATTGTAGCTATGCAGAATGGCTCTAGATGAAGGGACTATATTAGGTTGGGATGATCCTGCAATGGTGACTTTGCCACCTCTTGTGGTGACTCCACAATCTTCGGCGTGGGCACCCTTGATGGTGATGACCATGCAATCTTCATTTAGGGAGGCAATGACTGATTCATAAATATGATTTACACTACCCTTCCCTTTATCATTTTTATTCCCTTTGTTTCCATGATTCAACATCAGATTCGTGTAGATTTTTAGATTCTGATTTCTGGTAGGTTGTTCCACATTTATGATTTTCTTGTCAATGAGATCTTGGATGATGTTCTTGAGTCTCATGCAATTGTTTGTGGTATGACCTTTGATCTTATGAAATTCGCAAAGTTGATTTTCGTTATACCAAGGGGGTTTGATGTTAGGTTCTTGGTAATTTTCAAATGTAGGAGGCTTGATGAGTTTTTCGTCAATCAACTTTTTCATTATGTCCTCCAGTGGTTCCCCCATGATAGCATATTTTAATTTGGGATAAGTTTTGCGTTGGGGTGATCCTCTTTGATCATTGAGGCTATTGATGGTTGGATTATTGTTGGGTTGATATGTTGTGTGATGAGTGTTTTGGTGTTGATTTTGGATTTGTGGTGTGGGTGTATGTTGGCGTGGACCACTAATGACCACCTTGGCATCTAGGACACCATCATTAGTAATGTTCTTGTTCCTTTCCCACGTATGAGGCTTATCGTTGTAATTGGATGATGGGTGGTTGTTTTTTGGTTCATGATATGATGTTGATTCTGTAGGTTCAGTCACAAGGGCTCTTTCGATGCTAAGCACCTTAGAAATCAGTTGATCATATATGGTGATTCCCTGAACCTTGAGATGAAATGACAAGTGGCTTTCAAGGTTGGCTATGATGGTGCAAACTTGTTGTTCTTCTTGCATGGTCCACTTGCTCTGATTGGCCTTGGATTGCCATCATTGAAGGAATGAAGCAAAAGATTCATTCTTTCCTTGTTTTAGAGCGTATAGTTCTTCGAGAGTAACATCCATTGTGATATTACATGCGTAGTTTTTAATGAATGCATCTCTAATTTCTTGGAATGTTCTAATGCCTGAAGGTAAGCGAGAGAACCATTCTATAGCGGGACCTGCCAAGCTTCTAGGAAATAGCTACATCAGATAAGTATCAACATATGCGACCTCCATGCAATGAACTTGGAATTCCATAATGCGATCTTTAGGGTTTCCCATCCCTCAATATTTGTCAAATTTAGGAATCTCAAATCCCTTGGGGAATGGTTTCATTTCTAGGCTCCTATCAAATGGATAGGGACTCAAGTTGCTTGGTGTTTTGGTTGTTTGTTTTGATTGAAGGTCAAGCACTTGCTGTGAGAGCAACCTAATTTGTGTCATGACATCACTTTACAGATTAGGGGGCGGGATGAATGTGTTTTTGGGTGTTGCAATCATGGTTTGGATGGATGGGTTGGTCGGTGCATTGTTTGATGGTATCGGTATGTTGTGGCGAGTGAAGTAGGCTTCTACTTGCTTTTGGATGAACAATGCTTATTGTTGATCTTGTTGTTGTTGCGCTAGGATTTGTGCTTGTTGTTGCGCTTGTTGTTGTTCCAACAATGCTTGTTATTGTGCTTTTTGTTGTTCCCACAATGCTTGTTGTTGGGCTACCAACTCTGCCGCTTCTTGCTACTTTTGGTATTGCTTTCATGCTTGATGATATGCTTGCACTTGTGCTACTTGTGCAAGAAGTTGTGCTTGTGCTTGTGCTTGTTGTGCTTGATATTGAGCTTGTGCTTCAGCTTACACTTGTGCTTGTGCTACTTGTGCTTGCGCGGCTTGTTGCTGCAATAATAATTGTGCTTGAGCAACCCTTTGTGCTTGTAATGCTTGTGCAGCTTGGGTAGCTTGGGTAGCTTGAGCGGCTTGTTGTTGTTGCAGTAAAGCTTGAGCTTGTTGAGCTTGTTTTGCTTGCAATGTGGCTTGTGTAGCTTGGGTGGCTTGAGCAGCTTGTTGTACAACTTTTTCTTTTGAACTTGTTAGTATCCCCTTTGGAAAGCGGCTTGCAATGTTGTGTCGTATTGGTTTGATGTGGTGAATGTTGGTGGTGGTGGGGGTGGTGTTGGATTTGGAATGGTGGTGGATGATGATGTTGTGTTGATTTTTTGGGTGTTGGATAATGGTATTTATGTGGTTGGTCCTTGAGAGACCATGCTTTGTGATGTTAGGGGGATGTTCGATGATGTTGCCATTGCTTGTGTGTTTGTCATTTGTTGTTGCGATATCAACGGAAAATTTTGTGTGTTTGGTGCAATGCTTTCATTGATGGTTGGGATATAGGTTTGATTGATACTTGGTAGGGGAGGGAGCCCTAAACCAAGGAGTGGTGTAGATGATAATGGCAATGGCGGAAGAGGTGGAAATGTGAGAGGTGTGAGTTTTTGTGAAAATGTCATGGTGTCGAATAAGCCCCCCAGTCCGAACGTATCTCCCTCTTCTTGTGAATTTGTGAGAAGAGGTGTTTGTGGTGCTCCATGAAAAGATGTTGATGATGGGTCATAATGTAAAGTGAGAGGAACATTTTTGTGTAATGGGTTGTTGAGTATTTTTTGTTCCAAGGTGGTCTTTACGTCCAAGTTTTGATTATTAACAAGGGGATGTGATTGAAGAGCATTAAGGAATGTGTTTCCCTTGTTGACATTGGGTTGTGTTGGAGCAAATGATGTGATTTGCAGGATGTTTTGGGTAATTTTTTGAGATGGGGGTGTAGATGAGATGGGAATGGTGGATGAGATTGGAGGAAATGATGTATCCACTATAGTACTCACATCAAAATCTGAAGGCAACTTGGCCCCTTTTTTTGCTAGTTCAAGCATGTATAATGAAGGGTTAAGTCTCATCATGATGTTGATGATTCTATGGTTGTCTAGATTTTGGAGAATTTCTGTCATTTCCTCACAAGACATTCCAAAGGTAGGGTCCTCCCCTTGATTTTCTTCTTGTGGATTTTGGGATGATGAGGGGATCAATGGATTGCTTGATTCGGCAGGATTTATTTCTATGTTTGTTTGGCTAAGATCGCTGGAAGCGGGTGTTTCTTTGCTGGCTTCCATACTCTTCTTGTATTGAGATCTCATTTGAACCATAAAACAAGGATCAATTTTCGAGAATATGGGAGATGAATCTCTTAATTTCTTGGATCGATTGTTATTTTATGTCCCAAAGTGAAAAGTTTTAGGATGCCTTGAGGATCAAAGGTGATGATATGATAATGATGTTTTAGGGATGGATGATATGGATGTTTTGGCTTTTGATAAATCTTGAATGAGACACTAGGCTTTTAGGAGTTACAGATTCTTGATTTTTGATTTGAGATTTTGAGATTTTGAGATTTTGAGATTTTGTCCTTGATTTTTGATTTGGATTTTGATTTGGATTTTGAACAAAAAGACCCTAAGATGTTGGATGATGATCTAAGGGACAACTCTGTTCAAAGGATGAGGAGAAGGATGCATCTACCCACACCTATTCAAATAAGATGATTGTTTCACTAAGCATATGAAGAAGGATTCATTTACATACACCAAGCTAGACAAGATGATTTTGATAATTTTGACTAAGTATATGCAAAAGGATGCATCTACACATACCTAACCAAAGGTGTTTTTGTTAATGTTTTCAAGGATTTTTCCTCAATGATATTGATGATTTTGATTTTACCACAAAGCCTAGTATCAAGGATGATTTCAAGATTTTCCAAAAGGTGATGATGAGATGGATTTTGTTTTGATGTTTTGGAGGATGGGTGAAAAATGATTTTGATATGTTTTGATCCTAAGATGAACCTAAAATGGTACACTTTGCTTTCCTAGACCTAGGTATTGAAGAGCATGTGAATGCTTCTTAATAACCTTTGTAACCAATAAATGATTTCATTTTGAACACTCACTTTTAGATTTTCAGTCAATGATTTGTGCTTTTGGGATTTGGAGTCTTCAACACATATGAAATTTCACTCTATTTAGCTTTGCTTAATGTCTTTATTTTACCAAAAACACTTTCTTCAATTAGGTTTTCAAACTAATATGTCCAATGTCTTAATTTCTTCAAACCCCACAAGATATGTTATGTGGAAATTTAATGAACTCAAGGCAAGGGTTTCCTATTGTTTACTTAAGAAGAAAAATTGAGATATAATCCAATGTTTAGAAACCTCTAAGGATGTGAATCCCAAGGGAAAGCAATAACATATGGATTGAGTCAATTGTATTTGTCCTCAAAAGGGTTTGAAATTTGGATAATGTTAAGTGTTTGTTTCCATGATGTTTTTCGATCAAGCAATGCATTTTGTAACCCAAGAATAAGTACAATCCTATGGATGTGTAAGACAATATTTGTTGGATTCCCACTTGGACAAGTCCAGCTACACTTATCTCTAGCAGATGGTTAGATGCTTGACCCCACTAGCTCCCCTCCATGACTCATTAATGTCAATTGGGGCAGCCAAGCATCAACACCCATAAAACTCCCACGGCATGCTTTCCATCTCTACTAGAAGACCGTAAAAGTGTGGGGTGGCTTCAGAACGACCGTTCTTGCACCAACAAATAGATAAAAAGATTTTGGAAAATTCTAGCAAATGGGTTTTAGTAAGGAATTTCCGTTCGTAGGAGTTGTCCCAACATGGCAAGAGTCCCCTTTTGGATCCATCTTGTCAGAGTCAACCATGTGATATTGGCATTTCTTCCAATATCCACATTTATATCCTAGCTAGAAATACTCTTGGCTTTAGAGTGTTACCAGTTGAGTCGTTCCCTTGGGTGATTACTTTTTCCCACAAGGAAAGCCCTCTAAGATAAACAAAAGTGAATGAAAAAAAAAATCTGTAACTTGATCAATCTTTGATAGCAACAAAGAGAGAGAATTTACGCAAAAATGCCCCCACTCACACTCACACAATAGTTTGTTCAATTTTAAGCCCAAATCGAAGTGTGGAGGTGATTGCTTTGTCTTAACCCAAAGTCATGGAAAATACCTTTTGATTCTCAAGATCGCTATAAAGTGTGAGAGAAGCGCATGCGTCCTTTTCCAATGGCTTTAGTCTAAGTAAGCCCTCACAAAAAACACAACTACACTTGTTCTTTTTAGATCCTTAAAGCAATATGTGAGTTCATTTTAGAGCACCAAATCACAAGTGAAAGACATTTGTTCAATTGTTTAATCCATAAACAAAATCTAGTAAGTTGTAGATCCTAAGATTCTTTTTAAATCCATTTGCAAAAAATAAACAAAAAGAATCCCTTTTTAAAACCCAAATGAAAGCTAGTGTTCTAAGAAAAGAAGAAGATGAAAAATCCCTAAGGAAGTGTTAAACAAACACTTAAGTGTTTAAAAACACTTTGATTAGACAAGATATCATCACCATGCTCCTTCTTACTTTGCTTTTGGCTTCCAACCTACAAAGAAGAAAAATAGTTAGATTCTAAAAAAAACACATAAATTAAAAAGCAAAAAATAGAGGAAGAAGCAATCATTAAAACACATGCTAAAAAAAATCAAATTTCTCCCTTTTACTTACTTCTGACATCGCAACTCATGAAGGAATTGCTATTTTTTTCCTCTCAGCGGTGCTCTTACAGTGTCGCTCTTTTCGCCCAGCATCACAGTTTTTGAAAGCATCAGAGTTTAAGAATTTTTCAAAACTTCTATAGATCGGCGAGTCCAACGGCAGAGTTTAAATTTCAAAAATTCTTGGTGGGATGAGTCTAGCGGCGGAGTTTATGTTTGCACAGTGCTATATAGTGACGCTGGCGAGCCCACGGTGCTAAAACAATGACACTGATGAGCTCACGGCGCTAAAAACAATGACGCTGAGGAGCCCACATCAGAATTTTCTGTGTCAAGAAAACGTGGAAATTTTGAGGAAATGTTAGAAATGTTGATCTCTAGCCCTCCTACTGCCAAATGTGCGAACCCTTTTCCTAATACCTGCAAAACAACATGAATAAACGAGTTAGACAATGAATTGCAAGGTAAAAGAAGGATTCCCCATGAAATCCATTTACAACTCAAAATAGAAAAGAAAATATTGAAGAACACAAAGCAAATGACAAAACTAGATTTAATCCTAATTAAAGAAGCAAACACTTGATCCCATGGAGGAATTGGTGTCAATTTGATGTAGAAATTTGGCCATTTCCCAATCCCTATGATGCAAGATTCAAATGTTGAAGAGATTTTTGATCCACTTTTGATGAAAAGATGAGAACTCCAAGCCAAATCTACAAAAAGCCTAACTAGGAATTCAAATGATGTATGGAAATAGCTAAGTATTTTAGCATGGTAACTTTGCTTGGATTGTAGATGATAAAATGAGGAGAGGAGCTCTTCATTTACAGGATTTCAAGATGGATGAAATTCCAAATTTGAGCAATGTGGGACTAACTTTCATCCAATGATATGGTGCCACTTGTCAAGCTATGAATGGATGATGGTTGTGCAAGATTTGGGATTTGTGCCAATAAATGCCAATATTTGAAATTCAAATTTGTTGAAATGACATGTAAGAGGGAAGGGAAAATGCAATAAATGCCACTTGGCTCAAGGCAAAGGACATGTAAGAGATCTTAAATGCCTTGTTGGATGTACATGTTGACTTGGAATTTTGAATTCAAATTGAGAGAATATTCCAAAGATGCCATGTGAGGGAAAATAGGGATTTAATAAATGAATTAAATCTATTTTCATGTTCAACTTGCATTATCTAGAGGATGTGACATGAGATTAGATTAAATTAATCAAGGTTTAATTAATTTAATAGGAGATTAGATGATGTGACTTATTTGACTTAGATTTATGGATTTATTTAAATCAGATAAGAGACGAATATGATAAGAGGCTAATTAAATAAAGATTTTGATTTATTTAATTAAAGAGGATGGTGTTAGATTAAATCAAATAAGGTTTTAATTTATTTAATTTAATAGATAGACTTTAGAGATTTAATCAAATAAATTGATTATTTAATTAAATAGGGATAATTAGATCAAATGGATTGATTTAATTAACAAAGGAAAGTGACTTAATTAGACAAAATGATTTATTTAATTAAGAGATGAATATTGATGAATTTAATTAGATAAGGGAATTTGATTAAACGGTTAGACCGAGGGATGATTTAGGAATAAATGATGTTAGTAAGTCGGGATCAGGTGCACGATGTCAATCAGTATATTTTCGATGTCTACAAATAGTGATAGAATTGTAAGGTGTAAGAAGATGAGAATCGTAGTACCAAAGCACAAGGATAAGACCATGACAATGATGAAGGAGAAGGGAAATCCTAATAGTCATATGGGACACTTGTCATTTTGCATGATGCACATTGCTAGTCACAAGAAACTCTTTTTATGGCTTTCCTAGTAATTTTATTGATTAATTTGGCCTATAAATATATTCATTAAATCATTTAAGAGGACTAAATTTTCTTATTCTTTTTACAAACTTTCTTAAAAATGTAGTTCTTGCTAAGGTAGTTGTTGATGCTGTAAGAACTAATGTAATGAAATGAGTAGCAAGTCTAAGTGTTGTTGTAGATGTTAGTGTAATTAATTAATTATTACACTAGCATAAGTTAACTTAGGTCTTGCATTTAATTAATTAAGTCCTAGGTTGCATTATTAGATAAATCATTTAATAAATGGGATAATATTCCCTTCCTTGTTTGGTGGGATAAGATTCCTTCTAGAAGATGAATTGTCCTTCTAGAACTTATCTCCTCATTTAATGATCATCTAGATAGGGTTCACATGTTGTCATATGTTGTTAGATTAAGACACATGGCAACATCTCTTGCATATTAGGTTTTACTTCTTGCCTATATAATCAGGCATCTTATTCATTTGTAATATATCATATCAATCAGATATCCAATATCAATATCATATCAATAGAATCTCTATTGTGCATCCCTAGTTGCAACACTTTCTGGGTGGTTGATTATCTTTCCTGGCTCAAAGGTCCTCCATCGAAGATTGTAGCTTCAAGGACTATGCATCCATAATCTCAACATGGTATTAGAGCTTGTTCAGTGAAACATCAACCCTTGATCAAGAAAGTTGGTGTGCAAGATTCTCCGCAGGCTTGAAGGTTTCCATTGAAGGCTACTTGTTTCCACCTAGGGACCAAGCTGATTTCTGAAGCAGATTGAGTTAGATCTGAGCTTTCCATTGTCTTCAGAAGGCTTCGAAACCCTAGGATCACCTGCCCATTCATCAAAATCAAATACATCAAGCCGGGAGCTTCAGAGGTATTTTTGGGGTTTGCAAAATCATACTATCCGTACAATTTGCAGTGAAAAATCATCCTGGTTAGTTGTCCTCTAAGGAAAAAAAAATTTATACGTAGGCCACTTTTCATTTTAGAAAAATCAGGCTAATATTTTTTATTGTTTGGCAAAAATCATATTTTTCTATAGTTTCTAAAAAATATTTTTGGAGCGACTGCAAATTTATTTCCTAGTCGGCATAAATATTCTATCAGCATTTTTTTTGGAGGATTTGATCATCGACATTCTGCATATATTTATAAATTTTTGTTAGCTTATCAAAAAAATTATTTCCAATTGCCATATTGGCAATATTGAAAATAAAATTCTAAATTTGTTTTGTTAGCCACTTTTATTTAAAATTCTACAGGAAAGATGTTTTATTGTCAGCCACACGGTGGCATTTATTTTTTAATAGGGGTCGAAGTACTATTGTCAACCCATTTGGGGGGTCGACCTCACCGGCCAACTACTATTCTTCTCCACCAGTGTGTTCTTAGCCGTCGTCGTCCGTCATCTTGGAGGCCGGTCACATCTTTGTCTGGCTCCATCCCCACCGGCCTACGTCCTCCTACCACTAACTGAACCTACCAGAGGTTTCTCCCCACTGTCCTGGCTTCCGGTGTTTCCTTCCCATCACTGGTCCTCCCTCACTGGCTGAACACTAGAGTTTGTTCCCACTGAAGGCACGCATCACCGACGGGATCCGCTCATCCAGTGGCGCCACCTTGGCACTGCCCAGCTCCACCCTGCCGCTGCTTCTCCTGGCAGTATGTTTTTTTCCACAATCATAGTCGTGGTCACATCAACAACCAAGTGCTAAGTCTGAGGGTACTTAATTTTTGCACCAATTTAGCCTGCAAATTGCCTAATCTAGGAATTTTTTTCGTTTTATCACAACTTTCACCCAGGATATCAAAATTTGGAAAATGATATACCATTGGAAAGTGAAGTTCGCGTACTTTCTAGTGGTGACATCAGTTCTACAAAATTTTTCTTGCAAAAAATTCTACATCCAACTGAAGACAAAACCCTAATTTGGACATAAAGGCTTGTAACTTTGCAACCGCTCATCAAATTTTAGTGATTCCAACGACATTAGGAAGGTGATTTAGAGCTTTTTTTTATCAACCCAACTCCTTAATCAGTTTCAGCTCTAGGTACTCTTGCATTAGATTTTTTTAATTTGGTGCATTTGATCAATACCCTGGTTATTCTGAAGCTTGGGACAAGATTGTTTGATCTAGGTTGCATCACTTCAGTTGTACATCATATTTGGAAGCTTCTATTTTTAGTTGAAGGTTAGTGTCTTTGTTTTTGTGGAGAAATTTCAGTATGGGGCTTGCATATTACTCTCCTTCTTAGACTATGTTGCACAAGGGTAACTATCCTCAATGGCAAGATGGGATCTGCCACCATCTCCATTCACTTGCTTTGTTGCCACATCTATTTGGTATAGTTCCTCATCCAAGTGAAGGAATTCAAGAACTAGCTTGGAGTTGCAGCAGGTATACTATTTTGGAGATCATTTCGATGCAAGTTGATTGTCATGTTTTGTGATCAATTGATCATTGTGATTGTCCTCACATCCTTTGGACTGAGCTTTTGGAGATCTATGGAGATTTAGATACTCCACCATTCCCCAATGATCATGATTCAGAAACTCATTCTTCAGATCAAGTACCCCATGATGCTCTTGTTGCGCAGGAAGTTGCTTACCTTGATCCTTTTGAAGAGGTTGACAAGGTTCCTTTCGGTGCTTCTTCTTCATCGGAGACAATTGGTATCCCTTCACATTCAGTGATTCCTTGTCCAGAATCATTGATTGAGGCTTCCACTATCATAATCCATCAGGACACATTCTATTTTCTAGACTTGAAATCACAGGATGGCTTCATTTCAAGCATCACTGACTTGGCTACTTCTATAGGTTTGGAGGACATTCTTGAGGGGATATCATTCCTCTATTCAGATTTGGCTTTGGAGAGTTGTTTTGAGTCTCCTCATTCCTTTGTCTCGACCTTGATTGGGAATCCAGAGACTATCTTGGAGGCACTTGGTTTCTCTTCAGAAATTTCATATTCGAGACTTCTTCCCTGTTATTCCATTAAGGATTTGTAGTTTCTTCAGCATCAACCATTGGATCTGCTTCAGGCTTCCTTTAGTGGTTTTGAGGACACTTCATTCAGGGGGGCAAGTAGCCAAGTCAGTGATGCCTGAAATGAAGCCATCCTATGATGTCAAGTCTAGAAAACAGAATGTGTCCTGATGGATTATGATAGTGGAAGCCTCAATCAATGATTTTGGACAAGGAATCACTAAATGTGAAGGGATACCAACTGTCTCTAATGAAGAAGAAGCACTGAAAGGAACCTTGTCAACCTCTTCGGAAGGATCAAGGTAAGCAACTTCCTGCACAATAAGAGCATCATGGGGTACTTGATCTGAAGAATGAGTTTCTGAATCATGATCATTGGGGAATGGTGGAGTATCTAAATCTCGATAGATCTCCCAAAGCTTAGTCCAAAGGATGTGAGGACAATCACAATGATCAATTGAATGCAAAACATGACAATCAACTTGCATCAAAATGATCTCCAAAATAGTGTACCTACTGCAACTCCAAGCAAGTTCTTGAATTCCTTCACTTGGATGAGGAACTATACCAAATAGATGTAGCAACAAAGAAAGTGAATGGAGATGGTGGCAGATCCCATCTCATCATTGAGGATAGTTACCCTTGTGCAACATAGTTTGAGAAGGAGAGTAATATGCAAGCCCCATAATGAAATTTTGCCACAAAAACAAAGACACTAACCTTCAACTGAAAATAGAAGCTTCCAAATATGATGTACAACTGAAGTGATGCAACCTGGATCAAACAATCTTGTCCCAAGCTTCAGAATAACCAGGGTATTGATCAAATGCACCAAATTAAAAAAAATCTCATGCAAGAGTACCTGGAGTTGAAACTGATCAAGGGGTTGGGCTGATAAAAAAAGCTTTGAATCACCTTCTTGATGCCACTGGAATCACTGAAATCTGATGAGCGGTTGCAAAGTTACAAGCCTTTATGTCCAAATTAGGGTTTTGTCTTTAGTTGGATGTAGAATTTTTTGAAAGCAAAATTTTGCAAAACTAATGTCACCACTGGAAAGTATGTAGAATTCCCTTTCCAATGGTATATCATTTTCCAAATTTTGATATCTTGGATGAAAGTTGTGATAAAATGAAAAAAATGCCTAGATTAGGCAATCTGCAGGCTAAATTGGTGCAAAAATTAAGCACCCTCGGACTTAGTGCCTGGTCGTTGATGTGACTGCGGCTATGATTGTGGAAAAAAAAATGTCGTCGGGTGAAGCACCAGCCAGGCAGAGCTAGGTGGTGCCGCTGGATGAGCGGATCCCGTTGGTGATGCGTGCCTTCAGCGGGAACAAACTCCAGTGTTCGGCTAGTGAGGGAAGATCGGTGATGGGAAGGAAACATCAGCGGCCAAGATAGTGGGGAGAAACCTCCAACAGGTTCAGTCAGCGGTAGGAGGATGTAGGCCGGTGGGGATGGAGTCGGACGGAGATGTGACCGGCCTCCGAGATGACGGACGATGACGGCTAAGAACACACCGGTGGAGAAGAATAGTAGTTTGCCGGTGAGGTCGACCCCCCAAATGGGCCAACAATAGTACCTCAGCCCCTGTCAAAAAATAAATGCCACCATGCGACCGACAATAAAATGTCTTTCCTATAGACTTTTAAATAAAAGTGGCTGACAAAACAAATTTAGAATTTTATTTTCAATATTGCCAATATGGCAATTGAAAATAATTTTTTTAATAATGCCGACAGAAATTTATAAATATATGCAGAATGAAAATGATCAAATCCTCCAAAAAAAATGTCGATAGAATATTTATGCTGACTAGGAAATAAATTCTTAGTCGCTCCAAAAATATTTTTCGGAAACTATAGAAAAATATGATTTTTTCCAAAAAAAAATACTAGCCCGATTTTTCTAAAACGAAACTGGCCTATGTATAAAAATATTTTTCCTCAAACGACAACTGACCGGGATGATTTTTCTTTGCAAATTGTACGGATAGTACGATTGATTTTGCAAACCCTAAAAATACCTTTGAAGCTCCCGAGTTGATGTATCCGATTTTGATGAATGGGCAGACGATCCTAGGGTTTTGAGGCCTTTTGAAGACAATGGCGAGCTCAGATCTGACTCAATCTACTTCAGAAATCAGCTTGGTCCCTAGGTGGAAACAAGTAGCCTTCAATGGAAACCTTCAAGCCTGCAGAGAATCTCGTACACCAACTTTCTTGATTGAGGGTTGATGTTTCACTGGACAAGTTCTGATACCATGTTGAGATTATGGATGCACAGTCCTTGAAGCTGTAGTCTTCGATGGAGGACCTTTGAGCTAGGAAAGATAATCAACCACCCAAAAAGTGTTGCAACTAGGAATGCACAATAGAGATTCTATTGAATGATATTGATATTGGATATCTGATTGATATGATATATTACAAATGAACAAGATGCCTGATTATATAGGCAAGAAGTAAACCTAATATGCATGAGATTTTGCCATGTGTCTTGATCTAACAACATGTGACAACATGTGAACCCTATCTAGATGATCATTAAATGAGGAGATAAGTTCTAGAAGGACAACTCATCTTCTAGAAGGAATCTTATCTCCTCATTTAATGATCATCTAGATAGGGTTCACATGTTGTCACATGTTGTTAGATCAGGACACATGACAACATCTCATGCATATTAGGTTTTACTTCTTGCCTATATAATCAAGCATCTTGTTCATTTGTAATATATCATATCAATCAGCTATCCAATATCAATATCATATCAATAGAATCTCTATTGTGCATGCCTAGTTGCAACACTTTCTGGGTGGTTGATTATCTTTCCTGGCTCAAAGGTCCTCCATTGAAGACTGCAGCTTCAAGGACTGTGCATCCATAATCTCAACAGTAGATTTAATATATAATATATTTTTACCATCTAGGTCCTTATTAATTTTCCTTTCTTACATTTTATTTATTGTTAAAAATCATGAAAAATACATAAAAATTAATTAATTATGTTGAGAAAGAACACTAAATAATATTCACAAGTGTCTAATTTCCTTCTACACAAGGCAAAACAATCCTTTTTCCCCTTTTTTTTCTAAAAAAAATTGCTCACCTTATCTGGAAAAACCCTACCTTCCAATACAAATTGAAATAAAACTATTACTGAAAACCATTTTGCATTGTTTAATGGATGATGTATGCTTAGCCTATTTTTTATATTAGAAAAATAAACCAATAATTCAATTACTTTAAGATTATTTTGTCATTTCTAAATGTGTGATCTAATGATTTGTTATGTTTATAAGATTAACTATTTCTTCATAAATATATCGTATCTAATACTAACTAACAAAGCCAAAATATCAAACACTAGGGTATGGATTTATTCGCAAGAGATTGGAGTGCATTTACATGGGTAATGTATATTAAAGATTTGTTCATGAGGTTTTAAGGAATACCCAAATCTCATGTCAAAAAGATTTTTGGGGTTTGATCATGGATCAGAAAGATAGATAAGTTCACATTAAGTACAATGAAGGATAAGCTCAATCTTTGTCCATCAATTGGGTATTATGGGCACCCAAGTGTTATTTTAGTGTTTTGGTATTTAGTAAGGTTTACACACTCAAGACCAATTAGAGGGTTTGTTCAAGAGACATCCTCCAAATTTACTCTTTGAATAATTTATATGTAAGCTTTGTTCGTGCAGGTTAAAGAATCTCTGCTCTTTAGAAGATTTTTCAGAGTTTGAACATAAATTAGAAAAATAAGAAAGTTGTACATCAGTTGCATTAAAGGCCAAACCTAATCCTTGTTTTTGAATAGAAGATTATGCACACCCAAATATCATTCCAAAACATCTTTGAAGATTTGACATTGTTTCACAATAACTCTTATTCATGATTTGAAGGTTCAAGATCTTGAACTTGTTTTCTATATGATATTTTCCATTTCCCACGTACCAACATTACCATTGCACACCCACACTATAAAATTGATAGTGTTTCTACATTATGGCAATCTATATTACACTAAAAACAAATATACAGTTCGATGAACTATCAATTCGATGATCAAGTTTGAAATATCTTGGAGAAGAGTTCATAGCAATGTAGACTGGTTTGGCATATTATACAGATACATAGTACTTAACAGTTGCAACAGAGATTTAGTGGGCATACAATGAATTTGACGCTAACAATGAGAGACTCCAGGTCGACTTGTGGCGAGTCATGCACGCTCTCATTACAATGTTAACAATGAGAGACTCTACGTTGACCTGTGGCGAGTCATTCAAGCTTTCAATTCCATTGGCGCAGCTTTCATTTTCTTTCCTTTTCGCACCAAGGAAATCGAAGAACCTTGTCTTTCTTTGATTGCGCCCTAATCAGCGGTAGTCGATTTGCATATATTTTGATCTTACGTTCCGAAAATTTCGTAGGAGCTTTAAGTATGCCGCATGTTGTGTGTCTGATTGGAGTCAACTGATTTTAATTTATATCTGCATTGGTGGGGCTATATGTTGAATGGTCAAAAAGGTTATTTATTATTTTTCATATGTCTATTGGGGGACCATTCATTATCATGAGAGATGGGTTATTGTGAACCACTACTCATGAAATATGGGTTAATGAGTTTGACTCGAAAACTACACGGTTGAATCCTGATAGCAATATCATAATTTGACACGCTATGGAAAATACCTCCTACTTATCAATTGATGAGCTAAAGGGGCTCTATAATGAATGGTTCATAAGGCACAACACTTGCTGAAGGTTTTGAAAATGGGGTTGCAAGCTAAGTGGGCTTACCCTTGGAGTAAACTTTGTGGTTAAGCGCACTTGAGCTGGAGCAGTACTAGGATGGGTGACCTCTTGGGAAGGCACAGTGCTTCACCTCTATGAGCATCACCTAGATGCAATGAGTGCTAAGTGGACCATTCATTATCATGAGAGATGGGTTCTTGTGAACCACTACTCATGAAGCATGGGTCAATGAGTTTGACTCGAAAACTACATGGTTGAATCCAAATAGCAATATCATAAGATTTTTATTGATTGTTTCATTATTGAATAGTATGATATTTTAATAGAATGGATCAAATAGTCGATTATGTTGTTGAAATACAAAAAATAGTCTTAGGATAAATCTCGACAAATAATGTGTGTACCTTCTCTCCTATTTTTGTTGATGTGAGAAAGAAAAATTATTGATGGACCTTAAATCTAAAAGAGTTTTTCAAATACTATTGTAGTAATAGTTTTTCCTTTTCTAGAGTAATCATGCTTTGCCCAAACCTCACTTTCTTTTGTTGCATTCTCATCTTCTTACTTTCCCTTCTTCACTACACTTCTCTTGCATGATGTGTGATTTTGCTTAAAATTAAAAAGGGGGATTGGAAGGATTTGCATAATGCTTTGAGCTACTACAATGAGTCTCGCCATCCATGTGGCTGGAAAGAAATATCTTGTGATCCATACAATACTATTACTATCATTGCTCTCACATGTGCTTTGACTTCTTACAACTTGATATTTTTCAAATGTGACCTTCATAATCTCAGTGTTAGAGAGAGAGAGGAGAAGAGAGACGAGGAGAAGGAGAGAAGGGAGAGATGTTAGGAAATGTGTCTCAACCTTGCTCCTAGTGTTGAATATATAGCAAATGTAGCTTTTAGACAATGAAACATAAAATTTAATTTTTTAGGCTATAGACTATGTTTTTGGACCAAATAAAAAATCTAAGTTGTTTGACATCACTTTTGAGAATTCTTGTTGCATAGATCCATTCAAGCTCTATAATTTAGTGAAAGGGAAACTCAAGAGTGTATTGAATCAAAATTTATGGCCTCCAAATGTTGGGCCTCCTACATTGAAAATATGAAAACATCAAGGGCATAAAAAAGGAGCTATAAGATTGAGTTACACTTTTGATCAAACTATAATGCATGTTATGATGTGGCATAAGTTATCTTTGAATGGGCATAATGAAGCTAGAATAGAGCACATGAGTTGGTAAGTGAATTATCATGCACTTATGATAGGTGTACAAAATATAGTATTTTAGCCTATGAACTCTTCTTGAGATTTGGGTGTTGGTTTTCTAACTAGGCATTTGAGTGTCATTTTTTTGGGTGGTTTTAGCACATGGTTTTGTAATTACCATTTGATGGTTTTGTGTATTGCTCCTATTAATAGAGTGCTTAATATGGAGGTATTGAATAGTAATGAAGGAGTGAATCGCACAGCACAAAACCAGATAAATTTATCACATGAGAATATAAATATTCTTATTTGATTGAATGCATATTACATTACAAAAATTACAAAACAAAAATAAAGAATGAAATCCTCACAAGTTGCAACACATTACAACTTCTTTCCCTTGGTTTTTGGAGCCTTCTATCTTTTGTCTCTTCAAATCCACCTTCCAACCTTCTATCCTGCCTTCTTCACATGTGTTTCCAAATCAGGTGAACCAACCTTAGAGGTTTTAGACTGTAGACCAGATTGCTCATTGTCTAAGGATGGCAGTGCAAGAACCAGACTCTAGCATGTTGCGCTAGCATCTTAGGGACACATTGGCATCATGTATAGATAGAGGTCTAATAAACAGTCAAAAAACACAAAGGAGCTACTTACAAGCTGACTATTGAGGTTTTCTAGCTTGACAAAGAAAATACAGAAAGTAGAAAGTACAAAAAGAAGAATACTAAAAATTTATTCTAGTACAAAAATGATACCATTCATGCAAGATTCGATTCTTTAGCTATGACTCCAAATAGATGAACCAACACCTACACAAAGGAAAACATAAAATGTGTTGGGCTATGTTTTGAGGTCTACCTTAGTCAAACCCCCATTTTGGTGTTCCCACCTCCATGGACAACCAAGATGCCACAATATAGAGAAAACTGATAAAGATAGAATGGAAGAGGCACTATCAAATAAAGTGCAAAGACAACTTGAATGCTACTCTATAAGAAACAATGATGCAAATAAATTAAAAGAGCAATATCACCTTCCCTTCTATTAGCACTCAAGGCTGAGAGGAGAAGATGACGAGAGATGATGCCTTGCCAAGAAAATGGAGCTTCGTAGACCCTAAAAAAATAATTGTATTGCAATGAAAGTGTTGTAGAGTCCAAGAAGAGAGCTTGTAGTAGCAAGAAGAGGCAAGAGTGATCAAGAAGAGAGCAAGGGAGTGAGAATTAGCTTGAGAGAGAAAAAGAGAGTGAAAGAATTAGCATGAAGAAGTGAAAGAATGAGTTTGAGTTAGAAAAATGGAGGTAAGGAGTCATTTTTCATTGGTCAAGACTTGACAGAGGATGTTACCTTTGTGGCCAACTAGGAAACATAGCACTTCTGTGAATCTCAAAGGCAGAAATCTATTAAGATGGTAGCATGGCACGTAAACGTCCATGTGGAGCGCATGTGTCCCCAACAAATATTCCTCCACCGATGCAGAAAGACAAGGCTGCGTGGAATGAATGGGAAGACGGCAATAGGTTTTGCATCATCGAACTTATAGTTTCTAAAGTAAGGGTAAAATAGATGGGAAATTTTCCTAGGGTGCAAATTTGTGCCATTACATTTTCCCCCCCACTTTAGTAAGCATATGTGTCAATGCGTATGTGAGCTAAAGTAGAAAGAGATTGAAGAGAATATAGCAACGACATCAAGGAAATAGATCTTCGATCCAACATACCTAGACGCGTAACAGGGAGCTCCAAAAGTTCTCTGTCCTGCAAAGCTAGCTATGATCTCACCATAAACATGTTAGGATTCAAACAAAACATGTTTGGTGAAAATTCATAAGACACACATTCATAAGACACAAAAACCAACATGATAAGACAGTTTGATCAGATAGATAGGCTTGCGGCTATTGCAAACTGTCGTAGGATAATCATAGAAAATGTGGGTCTAGTTGGGTTTCTCCCAAGCTAGATGCCAAGATATAAGATATCTGACACTAAGACACAATGATATCAAATATCAAATAAAAGACACACATTACAAGACATCAAAGAAATATTTTGAGAAGAAATCTTTAAAAGGGGGTTCCTTTGGTAGGGAACCCTTCAAGAAACCAATGGGCCCATTCAAAGGAACACTCCGATTGAAAGATGTCGTATTTTCCACAAGTTATTCTATCATCAAGGGATCATTTTGAAAGATATTTTGTCAACAAATCCATTGGAAAGAATGCTCCTTTTCAAAGGAAATTTTCTAGACTCTTTCAATTTAGAAAAAGTTCTCCTTTTTCAATGGAAAGTTTTTAGACTCGGGTTCACATACGGGATCCTTTTTGAAAGAAAATTTCATCTAGGAGCCTTGAGAGAATACAAATTTTTTAAAAATGAGAGATATTTCAATAAGGGATTCTTTCATGAAGAAATTAATTGTAAGGAAAATTTGACACCAAGGAATCCTTTTGAAAGAATTCACCTTATTGAAAATTAAAACATGGTTGCCCCCCTTAAGATGGTGTATGCTATGCAAAGGAGCACATGACATGTTAAGGAGAGAAAGGAGAGGTAGAGATGTTATGGAATGAAATACATGATGAGATATATTTGTGGTATGTTGTCATACATGCGAGAGACAACACATAAGAACCCCAACATCAAGAAGAAGATAGAGATGAAGAAATCAAGAGATAGGGGGATTTGAGAATTTGGGGTCAGATCTATTCATAAATACAAATAGATATAATATGGTGTAGAACAAATTGTCATCAATCCCCAAAGTTCTCATAACATGAAGAATGGCACATGAAGACAAAGTAAAAATAAAATTTGGGTCAACATGGAAGAAGGTCTAAATGCCCCCAATATCAAAAGGAAATTTCATAACACATAGAATAAAGATGATACAAATAGAAGAATTGCATGAAAAAAATTGTGTGCCTATATCCAAGCACCTACAAGGGTAGCAAGGGTCCTCCAAGTAGTTTCACAACATAAAAATACAAGCATGAGGGAACAAAAACACAAACAAATCTATGCTACAAATAAAGAAGAGATACCACCCTAGTCCTCATCGACCAATAGGTCATCCTACTCCCAATCTAGATCATTGTAAGGGGAGGGTAGACATGCTTACAAGGGTAAGATAGTGAGAGAGAGGCACTCTTTGAATCATCTACAACAAATTCCAAGGAAGAAGGCCCCTCAAGGTCTTCTTCACTTGGCTCTTGTGAAGCAAAAGTCATTGATCTCACAAAGATCAAAGATAGAGCCGATAAGTCATCCATTGAATTAAACATGTGCTTTACTGGAGTGCCATGTGTTAGTCGAGTGGGAGAAGAATGAGACACTGAAGATTCATTGCCAAGCTCATCGAGAGGGGTAGTGACAAATTCCGGGGAAGCAAGGGCCACCTCTGTCATGAAGATAGTGCAAGGAAGAACATAACCAACTTCCAAAGAAGGTAAACCCTTCTTCCAACCTCCACTCACAGTGAGGTCATCCTCCAACTTGCACTTCAATGGAGGATGTGGAATCCACACAAAAGAAGAGAAAGCTAAGGAGGAAGAAGAAAAAGCTTCAACAGACACCACCATTGTATTTGGCATGTCTATGGGTTGAGATAATGGAGGGATGTTTGGGAGGGACATTAGGAGAAGGGGCTCTATGGAGGGGTCAATGAAAACTTGCAACCTTTTGGTGTGAGCATCATCAAAACCTACAAGAGGAGTCAAAAGGAAAATAGAGTCGATGGGAATCGAGGAAAAAACAACAAGAGAAAGTGGAACAACAGTAGGAGATGTAGAGATAGAAACTACCAGCTCCCCCTCTATATTTTGTAAGGCGGCATGTGTAGCAGCCAGAGCCTTTTTCCTGTGCTTGTGTCAGGCACTAGAAGACATGGCCTGAGAAGATATTTGAGGCTCCTGCTTAGCCATAGAAGTATACTTCACAACTATTTCTAGTGGAAGGATAGTCTCTTGGGTAGGAGTAGGAGAAGGAAGCACAGGAGTAGAAAAGATTACAAGAGGAGAAACAGACACATGCACCTCGATGGTAGGCCCCTTCTCATTCTCTACCTTAGGGGTAGGTAGAGGAATAGTAGGAGGCTGTAGAGGTTGAGAAGCTAGAACAATCCCACAAGTAGACTTCCCCCATCCATAGAAAGTAGGTCGTGGTACCATGGGTAGCACTGAAAGCTCAAAAACTTGATGCTTCACCTTTTTCCATGTGGACACCATCGCACTTCCCATGCAAAGAATAGGAGTGGAAGTCAAATATTTCATATAAAGACAAGAATTAGAAGCATATGGAACTATAGATATAGAAGGAGAAGGCTCCAAAGCGCAAGCAAGCTTCCCCTTTCCCTTATACGAGTCTGAAGGGGTAGCTTGTTGTTGTACTATCATTGAGGATTTTACTGAGATAGCATAAGGAGACACTGGATAACTAGCCTTTGAAACTAAGCCCCTAGTCTTATATTTAATATAAGCATTGTCTAATAAATCTCCCCTAGGAGGGAGAGGTTTGAATAGGGCAAGCTAGAAGTGATCTAGTGAAGCCCCTATACAACACTAGTGGTTTATAGCCAGTGTTGTGCTCCATGTCCATGGTGCCTTCATGAGGGAACTTTAAAAATTTATGAACTGTAGAGGAAACACCATTCATAGAGGCTAGCTAGGGGATGCCCAACTTGAATCTGAATAGGTCCAACTCTGGAATGATAACAAATGAGACATTAATAGCGTTGGGTCCTACCAAGATTGATAAAAGGAATAGAGCCCATATGGGCAACAAAGATTCCATTATGGGTATGGAGGGTGTTCTTTGACTCTTCGTATCTCTCCTTATGTAAGTTGTTTATAAATAGAGTCTCCTTTGTTATAACATTAACTTGACTCATCAGATCAACTTAGATGCCAGTTATGACATTTTTGTTAATCCAGGTAGGAATGTATAGTGAGGAAGGATCCTTATTTAGAGGCTCATCATGCAAGGTGAATGTTATGTCAGGTGTTACACTCACATTTTTTTAGGAGGGATACACATGAATGAAACCATGTTCACATACTCAGATGGAACTAACTCAGAAGATGTAGAAGATTATGTTATCAAATTTGCAGACAGTGACTTACCTAGATTATGTTATCGAATATCTAAGGGTCCTAACTATGTATCTAGAGGTCATAGATTGGGTCACAAATTTGCACACTTTGTGACACAAAAATCTACAATGCAACTAGGACAAAAGATAAATATTCCCCAATACCAAGAAATGAAAGCAAGGATGTTCACGTTGAATTCACCAGAAATGTAGAGAAGGGGGATTCATCACCCTTGAGGCTCCATGTCATGGGAGAACCCCAAGGAACTAACTTCCCTAAACTACCTCAAGTTTTTTGATAGGTTGAGAGAGAGGTTGAAAAGAAAGGGAAGACAAAGCATTGTTTCCCTTCTGTTAAAAACAAGTAAATTCCAAAATCAGGTGAGCTAACCTCAGAGGTTTCAGAATGTAGACCAAATAGCTCACTATCTGAGGATGGCATCATGGGAACTAAAATCCAGTGCATCATGCTGGAAACTTGTATGGAAATAGGTCCAATAAACACTCAGAAAACATAGAGGGCCTACTTACAACCCAATTGTTGAGGTTTTATAGTTTGATAGAGAAAATACAGAAAGCAAAAAGTACAACAACAAGAATACTAAAAAGATATTCTAGTACAAAAATGACATAGAAAGAGTAGGAAAAGATATCATTCACACGAGATTCAATTGTTTAGCTATAACTCCAAAAGGATGAACCAACACCTATTAGAGTTATCATGTATTAGAGAATAATTATTTAATCTTTAATTAATTATTATTCTAATTCTCATGCACTTAAGTTAAACTTAGGTTTGCTTTATTAGTTAACTTAATGCTTTACTTATGCTAACTATAGAGCTAATATTAGATCAATCTATCTCATCACATAGGATGTTGAAACTTGTCATGATCTAATCCCTTTAGCATTAGGGTTTCTCTTATAAAGCATTCATTCTCTCTTGTATTATTCACTTTGTAAGTATTTTATTTTTTAGAAATAAAAAATCTTCATTTTACAGAGCTCTTAAGTAGAAGGTGTTTTGTTCATTGTTTGATCCTATGTCTCATGTTATTCATAAATCTAACATGGTATCAGAGAAAGGATTCAATGAATCCCTTCTCCATTTTTGAGTTTTTTTCTCATCTAGGGTTACAAGATCGAATCTAAAATTTTAAGTGCTTTTATTTTGCAAATTTTGGAGGTGGGAAAGTTTTAGGAGCACTTTGGTGCAAAACAGACCTCACCATTGCATCCAGAGTGACCAAAAACCTAAAGAACAATTGTCATTTTGTGAAAATCAGAGAAGTTAAAATTTGAGGTGATTTTTTAGAGGGCATAAAAATGAGGCGTTGGAAAGCTCTTTCAGTGCTCTACATAGGCATGAAGTCCATTTCTCTAGAATTTTCACAGATACATAAGGATCCCTCTAATGTGATTTTTTCTTTTTAAAGATTTTTTACACTCAAAGTTGTATTTGGGTTTGATTTTTTCTATTTTGAGGGGGGTATATTTCTTGCTTTCAGTATCTATATACATCAGAGATCATAAATCCTACACCACACATTTTTTTGAAAACCACAATCATCAGGGTAGGTACGTCTTCATTTGAATGGATTATGCCACACAACTATCATACTTGGAAAGCTCATATGACTAGAATGCTCATGTCTAAGGTTTATGGTCCACTTTGGATGAAGTACATCCAGCATTGACTCATCAATTTGAGATATTTTAGCATAGGAACAAGACAAATGAGGCTATGGATTTGATTTCAGTACATTTTTCAGATAGGACCTCTTGTTTCATTAAGAGTCTTGCAACACTCCTAGGGCTATGTGGACAAGATTTAGTGATCTTTTTGGCACCATCAATGAGTATAGAGCTCTACAAATTGAGCCAAAATTATCATCACTTGTCCCTGATTCTTACCCCTCCATTGAAGAATTCTTGCAGAGGTTTAAGTTAGTCAAATCTCTTTTGCAAGGTTGTGGGAAGAATAAAATTGACAAAGAATGTAATTTCCTAATTCTTTCTAAGCTTCGAGGTTCATTTTAGGTCTTCTCTTTTTTTTTCTATTCTACTATGGATGCATTGGGTGATGCATTTACCATGCCTACTTTTGAGTTTTTCTATGATCATGAAATGGTGAAAAATTAGTTAGAGAGATGCTAGCATATGGTTTAGGACATAGAGCATACCTACACACACTTTTCCAAATTCATTCAAGAGTAATCCTTGAGATCTCTTTGCAATGGAGAAAGAGATCTTACTAAGGGTTGTCCTAAGGGATGAAGATGATCTATTAAGGGGTTCACCACTAAGAAACTTGGAAAAGACAATGAAATGAAAATCCCTAATTGAATGAAAAATAACACTAAATGACCTAGAAAATGCTTGAAACAACATAGAAAATTTGTTGTCAAGGTTGACTAGGACTCATTTACCAAGCTAGGTGAATCAATCCAGTTTCTAGGAAGATACACTGGAGCAAGTTTTAGCCAAAAGAGTATCCAGATCTATGAAATTCTCTATTAGGCCTGTACATTGGGACTCATTTTCCACTAGTGGAAAATAATTCCACTTCTTTTCTAGAAATTATGAATCAGATTATGTGCCTCCTAATCTGCTCTGCTCTTCTTGATTGGTTTCTGAATCTGAAATAGTACTTTGTGACCTATAGGTGATCTACAAGTCTCTTCAATGCTTGATGACACTCTTGACAACTGTAAATGATTCACAACACTTTTCCAAACTTTCTCCTTATGAAATCTGCAACCTAGCTCTACAAATCACACACAAGAAGAGGAAAAAATGTTGTGGGGTTAGTGAATAGGGGTTTTCCTTGGTCAAACCCCTTGTTGGTAATTAAACCTCGAAGTGAAAGAAAATATAAATGGAGAATGATGAATAAACAAATAGCAATGTTGCAACTCACCAAACCCTAGAAATAAGGTACTGCAGATATGCTTGAAATAGCTGCAATGGATGTGGTCCTTGACTCTATCTTGAATGATGTTAATCTTGCTTGAAACACTTGCTTGAATCATAAACTCAACATCAAAATTGTTAGAACAATAACAAACATGAAGAATGCAATATTTGACATGATGATTAGCACTTGAAGAATGCTCTAAAATGCTTGATAATTTTCCATTGAAATGCTCTTGAATGCTCTTATGAATGCTCAAATTCTCTTGTGAACTCTCTTGAATACTAGGTGTGATTATGAGTGATAGAACATTGTATTTATACTCAACTATGCTACAAGCCGACATTGGATCTTGGAGAATAAAATCTTGCCAAATATTTAAATTAAATTTTATTTTAAGTTAAAAGGGACTCATTCACCACTCTAGGTGAATGGTTCCCACCTTAGGAATTTGAGGTGGGTTCTCAGGATTTTGGAGTTTTAAATGCTTTTGTCGGGAATATCATAAAAAATACACATAAATAAAGCTTTTGGATGCAAAATGGGGCCAATTAAAGCATAATAAAACCTAATATTTGATGATAGGCCTAGAAAAGTGTGAAAGTATGTTACAACCCTTTACAACACTTTAAAATAAGGAAAGATTAATGATAAAAAGAGGTTATTTAGGTGTACTTCATTAACAAGACCTTAGAAAAGTGTGGAAGTGAGTTACAACAATTCACAAAACTTAAGTAAGGTACCATTTAAATCCATTTAGTTCACAAGGGCCCAAGACCTAATGTGAATATGTTAGGCATATTGCAACACTAAATCAAGGCCAAGTTAAGAGGACCTTTTTCCATCATTATAAATTGTTTGACTCGTGAACAAGCTAATTTGGTTTAGTTTGAATCTCTTTATGGTTCTAAAACATAGACATTAGCAGCATAGACATCCAAAGGAAAAGAAAAGAAGAAATAGAAGACCAAGATAGATACTTCATGAAGTAGTGAGTGTTCCTCTTGTTAGCTCTCAAAAACACAAGTTTGAACCACGAAAGGTTGCCAAGCTATCACAACATTTTAGGGTAACAAACAAGGCCAAATGAATTGAACCTTCTTTTCTTCAGGTGCTGCCAGACCTAAGCAGATATGCCTATAGCAATGAAGTAGACTTGAACTTTGTTTATCTCCTAAATAAATTTACCCACACTGGAAAATAGGAGTGGATAAATGAGTCTAAATTTGGTATAAATTGTATAAGCAATATCAAGGAAAAAATCTAATATGTTCATATGAAAAAACTAAATGAAACTGACAACAAAATGGTAGAGACTAGTGCCTTATTGGGTGCATAGAGTCAAATGAAAATCTGAAATGAGTAACATCTCTCTAGTAGAAATTCAAATTATTTGGCATATAGGTTTTTAGTTTATAACTGGTATAAATATGTAGGAATATGACTACTAAGTTCTTCTTAATGATCCAAATGGAATTCACTAATTACTATGATTGATTAAAAGGACTTAATATTTCTTTGAAAGAACCAATTAATCCAATCACACATATACAACAAATGTGCTATGATAAACTGAAGTATATCCTTGACATATCAGTTTAAATAACTAAAAAACACCACATTTGGAGACAACATTAGCAATGCTTTCAATTAATACAACAATTGAAACCAAAAAAATGCAGCAAAATCAAACGATTTCCATTTACATCTCCATTATTTCTTACATGCATCATAGTCTCATACAAAAACCATTCTATTTTTTGTATTTTCTATTCTCAAT